>HG712323.1:14061-40683 GCA_000499725.1 Eimeria brunetti | reverse complement strand
TAGGGGATTTGCGTGTGTTAGAACTGCAGGGTTGTGTAGGTGGTGCCCACGCGCCACTGTGGCGGTGTAGCGAGACGTCGTTTGGCAGTCTGCTCGCGCGTTGTTTTGTGCAGGGAGTATGTTTTTTCTAGGACCCGTATCTTTTGAGAACGATATCAAGCCTTGTTTCGCTTGAGGCTTCCAGGGTTTCAGGCATGGGTGTATATGTGCAGGCGTGCGGATCCGTGGAGCTATGGTGAGGGATGTTGACCCGCTTCAGCAGGGTGTTGGCTCCTGGCCATTTTAAACTGGAACAGCGTGTGGGTCTGCGAGATATTATGTGACGCTACAGGGAATCCCAGTAAATCGGTGAGGCAGCATGTGTGCAGCGTACTCGATGATGGGAGAAGGCAACGATTAGGATGTGGCCTGTGTCAACCGTTCAGTAGCACTGAACATCAGGTACACGATGTATAGCGGCAGCTGGTCTGCGCATAATGCGAAGGTCGTGCTGTGGGCATCCGCGCAACTAACGCGGGTTGTTTTAGTACGCTTGGTGTTTGCACACAAGGAGGCGGAAAACGTAAGGCAAGGCAGATCGGGAAGATGTAGTGTAGCAGGGCGGTTCCCGCTCAGCTATATACGTTAAGCCTGTTTGTACTACCAATATCTGCAACGTATACGTGTATCACTAATTTTCTTTCGAGCTTGGCATCTCACCTCATACTGTTGATAAAGTCCCACTCAGTGGGCGAAATGAAATGAAAGGAAGAACGTTGATGCCAACAATTGTGAGCTTTCTACAACTACTTAAGGGTTTTTGTTTATGCTAGCTGTGTCAAAAATAGCTCAAGAAGAATGCATTCGACAGGGACGCCTCACGCAACAATCGGGATCGTAGCGCAGTTGGTATTGGGGTCGGGCTAGGTTTGTTTGTCCTGCTTAAAACTACCTTTACCTTCCGATTCGAATGCACACACCACTCAAAAAAGAGGTAGAAGACCTGGCAGTGGGTGTAGCATGAGGGTATGCAGTTTAGGTGTGCTCGTGTCAACCGGAACTCTGAGGGGAAGCTTTCTGTGGCGCAACAATTGCGACATGTGTGTACAGGAAGTACGCAAACAGTCAGCTTTCAGAGTTGCGAAGATATCAAGCGCTTAACACTTAATATGATTTGTAGCAGGACTTCATCACCGGCAGGGAATCTAACGGCTGGCCAGCACGCGGGTGCTCAATGTTCGAGACTGCATGATTGTAGGCGTGGACGTGTATGCCGCTGCTGCGTTGACCACGCTGCTGGAGTACGCAGGCAGGCGCGAGTGGCGGTTCCTTGCTGCTTGCTGTTTCTTGGTTCCTGTTGTGAGGTGTGTTTAGGTGCAAGGTATGCCTTTCCCGTAGAGATTGTGAACACCAAACGACGTCGGCGAACTGGTTAGGCAGCATACGTGCCCCGCAACACGTGGTAAAATGTTGGATTGGCTTCGCGGCCGCTTGTTCCAAAGTGCAGTGATGTTGACGGTCAGCCTAGTTATGAGTGATGGCAGCTGCTATCCGATGGACAAGGTGCGTTGTGCGGTAGACAGGCGCCACAAGATACGGCGCAACTCAGTAATCTAGGTGGGAGCTCCTGCTTTATCGGCATTTGCCGAGCTCCTGCACGCATTTACTAGGTGGAATGTATGGGTGTGCCGCTGACAATAGCGCGCCCGTCGCATCTAGATGCATGCCGCCGTTAGCTCTCCAACACAGTAGGCTGTGGCTTAGGGGAAGCTACGTAGAGGTTGGCACGCGCGCTACACGTTTTAAAGTGTTGCAAGAGTCTCACTGTCGCTGGTGGTTTAACCAGGAGCGATTCGACAGGGACAACCCGGGAAGCCAGCTGCACCGTTGTACAGTACACGAGTTAGTTGTTCGCCTGTCCTGTTTAAACGAGATCCCTCTGCCAGCAGGAATCTCTGCAGCATACGGTGGAGACCCAGGACACCTGCACCGGTGAGCAATGTTCGGTCATGTATCTGGCTAGCGCCTCTTTACTGCAAAATGTTTCTCGGCCCAACCATCGCGGGATTGTTTGGTCAGGACGTATGCAACCTGGACACGGTCATGGGTTATTCTAGGTTTCAGGTTGTCCGGTGGTAGGCAGGATTGTGTGCGCGCTTACACACAGACTCGCGGCGTTAGAATTCGAGAAGTACTAGTTAATTACCAGGAGCTATATTTGATTGATTTTTGCTTGTTGTCGTCTTACATTAGCATGGCTTAGCGCGACATAGCCTCGCATTCTAGGCTATCTGAGTGAATTGGTGACATGTGAGTATGTGTAATGCAGCACGCGGTAGGCGATTGCAGCGACTACGCAGTGATTTGTGTCAATTTTTTCGTAGCGTTGGCTCTAAATCAGGTCATATATGTTTGCAGCCCGTTTGCGAAGGGTGGGAATAGTGTTTGGCGGGGCGTTCTGAACAGCGCGACCAACAGGCGCAGTCAATATATCGGCATGGCGCCTGAGAAAAAGAACGCGGGTTCTGCTCCTCGCTGTTTAGTTACTGTGGGGCAGAAACTAAAATGTAACCTCTGTGTTAGGGGGATTACGTGGTTTGGCGGGGGTCGTTGAGACGCTTTGTCTTCGGAGTGCATGGAGGGTGCACATCTATCCCTAATATTATCCCGAGGTGGGATTCTCCAGGCAAACTGCATATATTATATCCGTAAAAAAATCCGAGGCAAATGTGACACAGCACATATTGATTTACGAGCATGATACGTGCCCAGTGTCCTTGCCATCGTCGATCGTTTTGAACTTACAGGGAGCGGTTCGACAAGGCCAGCCCATGTTACAATATTTCGTAAGTGCAATTTAGCTTGGGGCCCGTTCGAGCGCCATATCTGTGTCCATCTGCGCTTGTCGATAGACGCGTACTCAGCGCCTAAGGGGGTTTGCACCTGCGAACATCGTGCGATTATGTAGTGACGCCTTTGCTGGAGTTGCGATGGAGGAGTCTTTTGGCCAGAGAGTATGGACTTATGTAGCTGCCAGATGTACAGAAGTGCGAACTGCTTAGCAGCTAGGGACAGTTTATAGCAGCCTGGAAGCACCTGAAACAAATTCACCCACTGGACGGGGGTAAGGTCTGCGCTACATTTCAGAGTGTATGAGGGCAGGCATAGATGTGGCATAGATGCATACTTGCATGCGTACAGGCTTGTGAAGCTACATTGTGAGCTTATGCGGCGTACTTTGTTACGGAATCTGGCTGCAAGACACAGCCAGACACTACACACAAACTGCTTCTCAGCGCGCTTTACGATGGATACGTAATGGGAGGAAGCAGCGACTACTCGTTTGTTTGTAACAAGTGCTCGGTGGAACTGGCGATAGGCCCTGTTTTGCACTCTGCTAGCTTCTATACGGAGGGTGGGGAAAGGCATAGGATGGGCCGCGGCCGATATTGCGGCCAACACGCGTTGTGTAGAGCCACATGCCGCTCACACAGAAAAAGATGGATTCTGTAACTCATCGTGGAAATTCGGAAGAACAAGAATAGAATACAAACCCGTATAGCAGCTACGTTGTCTTGGTTTGGCGATATTAGTTGATATGTTTTGTTGTCGAGGGGCATGTAATGTAATGGCTGCGTTATCGATTTTCAGTTTGGTTGTGCATCTCACGGCAAGATGCTGATAGCGCCCCAACGACAGGAACAAACCGCAAGCAGAAACTGGACCTGGACTCCCTTCGCGTCTCCTGTACGTATTTATCATCATCAATTCCAGTTGGTCTTCTCTGAGCCTTGACAAGCAACCCCATCAAGCAATATGCATCGTTGGATGGCTGGCAATAAGCTTGGGCTGGGTTCGCATGCCCTTGCTAAATTGGTCCCTGATTTCCGCACTAGCATTACTGCAGCATTATCAGTACTTTCTGGAAAGATAGAGCGCCTGTATGCACCGAGACCATGCGGTCGTGTGGTCTAAGGGCTCTGTGTGGCAAAGGCTGTTGACGTTGTGGTCTCTGGGTGTTTTGGCCAGAGAGTACGCACACAACTAAGTACCACAAATGTGTAAGTGCAAGACGCCAGGCAGCTACAGCAGTTCGTAGCCTGTCTGAAGCACCCGAGGCAAATTTGCCAACTGGCAGCGAATATGGGTCCTGATAAATTTCAGATTGTACGAAGGCAGGCATGGGTGTGTGTTAGCCGTAGTGCAACTTTGTAATGTCTCCATGTGAGGACGCAGAGGCTGCTCTTGCTTTAACCGTGATGCATTTATGTGCGCCGCGGCACGGTAATGCAACACGCGATACGCCTGTGAAAAATTGAGTCTGAAGCACAACCGACATCATTCAACTGTTGACGCAGCTGCTCTACACCGCATTAGTAAGGAGCAGCCGCGGCTGCTTGCTAGTCTGTGCTTACTAGTGTTGGCGACATTCACGCTTATTGATGACTGCGGCTTTTCCGCCCACAACGAAAATAACGGAGTCCAGCCGGCGGCCTACAGCGCTACCGACATGCATGTCGCATATCTGTTCATCTCCGGACAGGTGGTTCACAGCACCTTTCTATTAACGTCCTAGGCGAGCGTGATTTAGCGAACATCAGCAAATGTTAATTCAAGTCCGCGATATGGCTCCTGCGTCCTTACAGCTTTTGACCGTCAGTATTTGGCGGGGAGCTAGGGGCCCGCACGTCTGGGCAGCCTGGGCTGCAATATGCGCGCAGTTGGGTTCCAGGATTGGCCAGACGAAAAGTGCTTAGAAGGTAGATGTTCTAGGTCTTCAGAAGCATCCGAACCAAATTTGCCTTCTGGGGTCGACTATGCGTACTGTTACACCCCATGTTATCTCACAGTATGGGTGGATTAGCTTGCCTCTGAGTGAAGGTTTGTGGGGTTACAAGGTGAGCAGAACTGCTGGGGCGTGCGCGGGTTTTGTTTCTACGGCAGTTGGGTATTTCGGCGCTGCGATCTGCGTTTGCAAAGCCGGATCTGGCATCATAGCCAATGCCAATGCAATGATGAGGCAGTATATGTGCAGCGCAATACGCGGTAAGGGAAAGCAGCTACAACGTGATGATTCCTGTCGAATATGTAAAAGCGCTAGCGGCCTCTCCGCTTAGGCCAGATGGCAGCCATTTTGCGAGAAGCCGGGATGAGAGAAGGGGGGGGAAGGCGGCAGACGGCGTGACCACTGAGAACTGTATAATTGTGCATGGAGCCAAAAAGCGCAGAACCCGTATATTGCTTAGTATCCAATGAAAAACGCATACATCAGCGATACTTGGCAGCACAGGCATGCCTTTTCGGTTGTGGCGATATTACTCAAACGGGTTGGGCTTGGAAGTAGAAGCAGTGTATGATTTCGGCCCTAATTTTCGCTCGACCCTGGCAGGTAATGACAAAGTGTTGGGAGCTCTCCAAAGTGGTAGGCAAAGGCCGACAGGAGGCAGCAGGGATATCTGCATGCTCGCCATGTATATATGAATGGATTGAAGAATTTCGACCGCTGTTTGTCTTCCGATACGGAAAGCGAAAATCAGGTCCCATTTGCCTGCTGCATCGTTTTGCGCTTAGGAGTAACCATGGGCTTGTCTTTCCTGTCTTGGTTAAGACATATCCTGCCAGTGTATATGAGTATATTCAGTATTTGGCGGAGTGCACGAGAACTTGCGTGAGTGATTATAGTGGGAATATGTGGCTTGTGCGCTCCCGGCTAGAGCAGCGCCTCCACAATGTGGTGATATTTTGCACAGGAAGTATGCACTTCAAAGCAATCTTGTCTTTTGTTTGGTGCCATGGGTACTGCTACGCTTCAGTCTGTTTGGCGGCGAAGGTTGATGGGCGTACGCATGCGAGCAGACCTTGGGAGTTGCAACGTGAGAAGCAGGAGCAATATTTGTACTAACCGTGACCATCGTTGATTCCTACTGGGGGGTAATGGTCCAGTAGGTTAGGGAGACACACTGACATTGAAAACACGCTAATGAATTGATGAGGCAGTACACCTGTAGGGCGTCACGCAGTTAGGATATGGTAGCGGCTATGCGATGATTTGTAGCACACTTCCAGGGGCATTGGCTATGACCTCGTTACGTATGATGACGTCGGATGATAGAGTTAGCGAAGAGCGGAAATGGCCTACAGCAGGAGCCGTTTAAATCTGCATAGTACTTGCAGAACAGAAGGCAAAGCGAGAAGCCTGTTTGGGAGCTGGGGGCCTTTATGGCTTCGGGCTATTAGGCAACTTGTTCTGTGTTTGTAGTATAGGTAGCCTGCGAAGGGCAACCAGTTTGCCGTTGATTGAGTTTGGTAACGCCAGGGAAAAGTGTTGATAATACGTCAACAGAAACGCAGAGCCATAGGGGAAGCAGCCCTCGCCTGAACTAGTCGAAATATGCCCTGTTTGCTTGCGGGCATACTCAGTGTTTGGTCGATCGCTAGAGGGCCTGCATGTACGTGGAACTGTTTTGGTGGAAACCGTCTGCTTTTGCCGATACAAATATAGGAACACTTGGGGAGAGGGCTAGGGAAACAATATCACTGTGAATTGGGGATATTTTGTAGTTTGTTAGTGCGTTTCTGCTGGCCACATGTGGTGAAGGCGTTTCTTACGCCCCGCTTGTGCGCCGTCGTGGCGTTTCAGTGTAAGCAGAACGTCTGCCGTTTTGATTAACGCATGCAACACCAAGAACATTTGGTAGCATGTCTGGATCTGCATTGCAGGGGGCAAATTCGTTGCCTTGGCACTATTATCGGCGCTGTTGCCTTTCAGCTTGTACGCGAACCAGCATTCCCTTACTGAGAAATGCGAGGCGCTCAAAACCTAGAACATTTGATACCATATCTGGGTCTCAATTACAGGAGACAGATTCATTTTCTTGGTACTATTATGGGTGTTGTTGCCTTTCAGCTTGTGCGCGAACCAGCATGAAAGTACATGAAGCGTACCTTTGTAGCGTTGCAGTGTAAGCAGAACGACTGCCTTTTTGATTAGCGCATGCTCTGGTGTGAGTTGGCACTTGGCCAGCGTGCCTCCAACTGCGATATGCGTCTGTTCCACCACGTCTGGCTTTACATGTGGTAGGACGAAGCAACTAATACACGTTGACTTGCGCGAAACATTGACTTGTGTTTACTGCTCGCCCAGTTATAAATGACGGCGGCTCCTCTGCGGACGGCTGGAATACCGACGTGCACGCAGCGGCAGGCAGCGCGACAAACACAGGGTGCATGAGTCGTCATGGGACTTGTCCACATGGATGCTGGACCCAGGGCAATTGTGCAACTGCCGAAAACACACAGATAATGATGGACTCCTCAGTGTATGCGGTTGGTACTATGGCCCAAGCATTGCAGCTATCTGCTGCTGTGCACCTCTTCTTAAAGTTCAACATGGAGCGGTTGCCTCGTTTTAGACCATTCTCCTTTTCCGGTCTGGGTACACGAGGTATTCGAAAGAGAGGAGACTTGAGTATGTGATCGCCGTGGGGTCATCTCAGTTGTATGCGCGTACCCACGGGCTTGGTGCTGCACAGCCGTGTCTAGCATTACATCCACGTGCTGTTCTGACCAGACCGTATGCGCATGAGCTGCCAGGGTAGGGACGTGCAGAATGTTAAGCAGTTATAATATGTTGTAAAACGTCTGAAGCGCCCAAGCAAGTGCATCTGTAGCCAGGTGTGGGTGTTTTTGCTTTTGGGGAAGTTTGGATGCAGGCATGGAGAGCAACTCTTGTACCTGCAGAGTTTTGCAGGAAAGGTGTGAGCTTGCAAATGCAATAAACGCACTGACCTTTCATCTCTACAGGACTGGAGTGACCAAGCACTGAGGCACGCATTTTGAAAAGATAAAACACCACATTACAGATTATGACAATAAATTGGTTAGGCAGCAGATGTGGGGAGCTATATGCTGTAGCAAAAGGCAGCTAAGTAGCGATCATTTGTGCCACACTTTACGTAGAAAATGTGGCCAGCAGGGATTTCCCTGATGGCAACTATATTGCGGGGTCCAGGATTGGGGAATTGCGACGGGCGGCCAACGGTGCGATCAGCGCGAGCTCCGTATATACTACTTATTGTTATTGCACAAAAGCATGCATGGTGTGTAGAGCATTGTTTGTATTCTGGATGACAAGAACTAAGGTGGAGTCCATAGAGCTGGCAGCTGATTCTGGTTTGTTGGAATCAGTCACGTTGCTCTGTGTCCCTAGTACATCCAGTTCATGAATGAGTCTCTAGCTATATTCCGAGTAAAGCATATAGCGACTAAACGTTGATAGCACTCCATCAGAATACGCAAAAGCAAGGAAACGAAGTTCGGCCTGTACGCACGTAAGGTTTTTGAACATCATGAAAAAGCCGGAGTACCGCTTGTCTTACAACCGCGAGTACTTCGACAACGGCACCCCGTGCAGCCAGGTGTAGCTGCAACGTTTTTAACTTGGGTATAGGCTTAGTTGCCGCTGGCTCGTCTTTGTTGAAGTCAGCATTTCATGCTGATTGGGATAAATGCAATATTTAACGGAGTCAAGGGGACCTGCAGGCGTGGGCCTCGTGGGTTTATGCAGCATCATCTGTGCCTGTCTAAGGCAAAACCCTCTCCCTGAACCCACCATCCCGCTGTGTATTTTGCAGGCAGTATGCATTTCCAAGCAACCTGATGTTCTGGGATTGGGTAAATGTCCTGTTGCGTTTCAGGCTGTCCTGTGGGGAGCACGGAAGCATATGTGCAAAGGAACGGACTTGTCAAATTCCACCCTAGGGAGGCCTACAAACATATTCGTTCTATCATTTCTTGTAGTTGCCTTTTACTGTCGCGTAGTACTTATCTACGGGATACGAATTCGCGAACCAGTACAAGCGATGCCAGCGAATTGGCGACCAAACATTTGTGCACTGTAGCACCCTGTGGGGGAAAACAAGGACTAGGTAGCCCCTAGTGCTAAATATTTAGTAGCAGTGGAAAATAGCCCGCTTACGCATGGCAACAACTGTTGTGTGAAGGATGGATATGGAGAATGGTGTGTCGCCACAGACAGCGCGACCACGACGAGTTCTGTAGGCATAGACGGCACTTGCACAAAAGAGGGCGAGATCCGTAGCTTACTGCAGGTCTGTTGGGTAGCACACACAAAATTGGGGCCCTAACTGTAGTCGGCTGCTATTTGGCGAGACTAAGGGACTTAAGCTGTTAACGCGGCATTCAACTTTGGTATAGCTGGGTAGCTCATGGCAAAGTTTGGATATCACTTTGAAAAAACGGGCAGAGGCGCGCGGGGAGTTGGCACTGGAAGCGCGTGCATTCCCTGTGTCCCGAAGGTCCTGAGCATTTCGATTATCGTTTGTCTCTCAATAGTTGTTGCCCAGTGCATCCAGGTGCATTGCTATGCAGCTGGTACTGAGCGTCTGCATAGCTCATCTGCTTTTGCAAACTGCACTTCAATTTGACGAAAGGCATATAAGGGGTTCCGTGCCGGAAAATGGGAGGCGTGCAAATGCGAGGATCCAAGGGCTGTGCGGTTTGTGTACGAGCGTCCATTGGCGCGGTGTGGTGAAGGCTCGTCTGGCGTTGCAGTCGGACGCTGTATTGGTCAGAGAGTGTGTAGATAACTCCGTGCCAGACTAAGCATGGGAAGAAGCACTTAGCAGCTAGAACAGTTTGTAGCAAGTCTGAAGCAATCGGGGCAAATGATTCGGTTGACGCGACTGTGCACCCCTCCACATTTCAGCTTGTACGAGACGAAGCATGGGCGTCTATACGCAGCGTGAGAATGTGGGGAATCAAGGTGTGAGGAGCAGGGGGAGCTGCGACTGCGTACTCTCTTATGGTTTTTACTGGGGCGGGGTGTTTATACACGCGATTTTCTTTACCAAAGCACAGCCTACCATTACAGACGATCGCAGTCATTTGATAAGGCATTGTATCTGCAGTGCAGCACGTGATATGAGGTAGCAGCGGCTATTCTCGGTTTGGGCTAAACGTTCATTGTGTTGACGATGAGCCCCGTTATCCGTGATGGCAAATGCTCTGAGAAGGACAGGTGAGCTGTAGAGGACAGCCGTACGTGCATGTGTCTTTGGCTGTTGAACAAATTAACGCGAGACCCGTAACGCACAATCTATTGGGTAACAGAGTCCGAAATTCCGCAAATCGTTGTGCACTTTGCCTTTTCTTGTTTCACCAGATTAGGTAAGCTTTTTTGTGTTCCGAGTAAGCACAATTTATAAATTTGGCACCTTTTTGCTACCCACTGCGCGGCATGTCGATATCATTTTCCACTGCCGTGTCTCCTTGAATGAGAGACGGGCCGACACGAGCGTTTTAACCAGTTGCATCGTATTCTATTTGGTACTGTTTATCGGTGTCGTTCGCCTGCCGCTTTTGAAACAAGGGCCACCTGCTGCTACACGTATTCACAGCGTTTGGCGGACACTTAGCAGGGCTGCACGTGTGACAATACAGTAAAAATAAGCAGCTCGTGTGAGGCTGTCCACCACAGTAGTGTGGCGGAACGCTCTCTGGCATTACAGTCTGGCGTCGGGTTTCGCAGGATGTATGCGTGTTGTAGTAGACTCAATGTTTTTGAGCAGGCGCGAGTATTGTTACGTTTCAGGCTACCCAGTGGCGATAGGTGTTGGCACGTCTCCCCCTATTCCGTGCTGTTCGTTGGCTTCTGGTGGAGCGAAGCTCTTCAATATCGCATACGGGCTTGCAATGAGAAGACGTGTATTGCAAAGAATCTCATTGAATCGGTGAGGCAGTATATGTGCTGTGCAATGCGTGGTAGGAGAAAGCAACAGCTACGCGACTTTTCTGCACCCATCGGCCAATAACACTGGCAATCTACCGAATTAGATTTGACGAGAACTGCTGAGCCAAGAGAGAATCGTGAAGGAATGACTGCGGCTGGCAGCTCTACAAACACGCGTTGCGTATATATTCACGGCGTTGGCAGAAAGGAACGCAGGACCCGCAGCTCACGAGCTACTGGGTGACACAACAGGATCCGCGGCTCCTAGTACAGGCGGAAATGCCTTGCTCGGTTAGATCAGGTTACCCCACTTCTGCTGGAAGTCAATGCTTCGTATGAATGCGTCATTTCTGAAACTTTATTTCATTATGTTGATATAGCCGTCACCCTACATGTTATTCGTAGCCCCATTCCGCCAACAGTTTAGGAGAGCGTTTTGCAGTGCAAAAAAGTCCACGTGCTTGATATATCTGCTGCGCCGAGAGCACTATCGTCGATCCTTCAACGAGAGCCGAACCGCCACGAAGGCCTCATAGGGCCAGTGACATCGTGTTGTTGTTACTGCGCGTGGGGTTGGATCGCTTGCCGTTTTCCAAACGGGCGCCTTCTGCTGATACGAGTATCCACAGTATTTGGCGGAGAGCTATGAGGCCTGCATGTGTGTCAGCCCCACACAAACTGCATATTCTAAGTACGTTGTCCACTGCAGCAATGTGGCGGAACCTTTCTCGCTTTATAGTCGAGCGTTTGTTTGCACAGAGCGTATGCACTTTGTAGCAACCTCGATGCTTTTAAGCAGCTGCGAGTACTGTAAAGTCTTACGCTGTTTCCAATTCCTGGTGGCAGGCATGGAAGTGCGTGTACGTGCGTGTTAATTCGTAACTCTGCAGTGACAGAAGGAGCAGACGCTCTTCATCTCTTGTCCTTTTTCGTCCCTGCTGTTTTTCTAAACCAGGTTTGATACTGCTGACGATGACTCTGAATATGTAAGGCAATGCATGTGGAGCACAGAACATTTTAGGACTAATAAACGATTACGCCTGTGTTCTGTGTCAAACTTTTACTGGCTTTGGCAATTAACACGCTACTGTATGGCACCAATTGCTGTGCTGGGGACAATAATAGCTAAGGGTGGGCTGGGCCTGAGAGCGAGACCAGCGCGTGTTAGGTATGGCTGCATGACGCTTTCACAAGGGAAGTAAAAAAACAAGTCACGGCAACGCATTGCGTACCCACTTATAAACAAACCCGAACGCCGAACCCGCCGAACGGATAGTGCAAGTGGGCGCCAGTACTTTGACAAGATATACTGAGCTGTTTTGTGTCCGCAGTAGACAACCTCTGAGCGTGTCACACGTTTTTGATTGAGGTTGATACCTAACGACAAAGTGGTGGGATACATGGAAAGTAACAGGCAGAGGCAAACAGGAGCGAGGCCCTGCATTAGCGAAGCCCTGATGGTTTCCCAGTGTCTTGTGCATTTTCGATTATCGTTAGTCATCCAACAAGAAAAGGAGTCGACAACCGCCTCCCAGGCAAGGCGTTGGTTCACTCAGCAGTTCGTATTTAGCCTCGATGTGTTTCAACTAACAAGATTCGAATCAGCTCAGCTTTTCAATAGATCAAGCTGGATCACTGATATGTATGAGCATCGCGGGGCTATTTACTGTGGGCCACGGTCTTTTGAAGGTCCTTTTGCGTTGACAGCACTTGCTGTTCCTTCCAGTCAGTACGCACTTAACAAGCTGCCAGAGGTGCGGCAGTGCGAAACGCTTAGCAGCTAGCATAAGTTGAAGTGTGGAACACGCGGAAAAAATTCATTCTCTTGGATCATCTATGGTATGCATCTGTTTTAGGCTGTCCAATGTAAAGCACAAATACATGTGAATCGACGAAGGCTGTGGTGCCCCAGTGTGTGGCGAAATGCTGGCTGCCTTTGTATTCGTTTCGGGGTTCCCCTGATATTGGATGATTCGGTAACTCGGTGCGCGTCTGTGGGACATATTCTGGCATTACACATACTGCTAGTGAGTTGGAGAGGCACTATATGTGCAGCGCCATACGTTGTAGAAGGCAGCAGCGACTATGCAGTGGTTTATGTTGGACATTGGGTAGTATTGCCGTCCAGCAAGCTTATGTACGACGGCGGCGGTTCACTGGAGTACGGTAATAGCGAAGGGCGAAACGCGGTCCGCGGCGAGGCCAAGAGGAGTCATACCTATACAAAAACGACTATCACAACAGAATGCAAAACCCGTTGCGTTTCCTGAACCTATTGAGTAGTACAAAATGAGGCGGCGTTGAGTAGCGCAGGCGATGGATATGAGTTGGCGGGATTAGTCACGCTGTTCTATGTTCTTAGTAGGAACATTTTATGGAGACGTCCCCGAACATTATTCCAGCTTAACATCTAGCAGCGAAATGTTGATTGCACTCGAGCATTGCGGGTAGAGACAATTCCGCCTGCTGTGCACGCGTAATCTTATTCACGGTATTGAAAAGCTGCGGCCGTCGTTGGTCGTACAACAAGACTAGCTTCGGCCATGATACTGTTCGCAGCCGGCTGCCATTTTTGTAGCTGGTTGTAAGCTTGGCCTTGGCTTGCCTGCCCGTTTAGAAATCCGCTCGTTCTGTCTGTAAGATTGTATGCAGGTTTTGCAGGGGAGTGTCGCGACCTGCATCCCAGTAGATTAAGCCGGCAAGCTCCGAGCTCACAATCGCGCGGTGAATTTTGCAGCAAGTATGCATTTCGAAGCCGCCTGTTCTTCTAGGATCGCATATAGGTAGTGTTGTTACCTTCCAGGCTTTTGATTGGGGGTATGGGTGTGTATGTATACGCGAGGAGACTGGTTGGCTTGCAGCACAAGGAAGTGTAGAAGGCAACCTATTTTGTATTCAAAGCAGTTACGATTCACAACAGTGTCCCTAAATGTTGTTGGAACGTGCCATAAAACAGAAGTGTGTTTCTTCAACTCCAACATGGTATCCAGAGTCAAATACGAAAAAGGGTCTAAATACACGTCCCTGATTACTGCCCAGTGTCTTTAACACTTTTGAGTATGGCTGGGCTCCCAATAAACGGCGAGTCGTCAAGTACGTCCCATACAGTCCGCTGCGTCGATCAGCTGCCGGCCTCAAACCTGGCATTCTTTTGCCTGTCACGGCTGGAGGCAGTTCCTTCTTGCAACATGCATATATGCAGTGTTGCCTCCAGAGGTGGAGCACCGGCATGTGTGAATGTCTTGGGGTTTTCTAGTTGGCTTATGCGCGTCTACGGGCATGGTGTGGCGTAGCCGTATGCGGCATTGTGGTCGAGTGCTGTTTTGTCCAGTCAGTATGCACATCCGGAACTGACAGTAGCGCGGAGGTGCGAAGCGACTAGATGCAAGAACAGCTCGTAGCAGGTCTAAAGCATTTGAAACACATTTATCGCATGTCTGAAGTGCATCAAATGGTTGCGGGCAGCAGAGACTACACAGTTAATAGTTTCGAAGGTAGCACTGACGACCATTCCGTTCAGATGAAACCGTAGCTTTTTTGTGAAGCACAAGGAGCAAAGGGAGGATGGTGGCCCACGGCGATGTTACTACGAATAATGTAAATATACACGGTGCTGGGGCAACAAATCACGTAACCGCTATCTTTTGCGTAACACGAAATAAAACGGCGTTTGGCAGCGCAATGTGGCACTGCTTGTTTGAGCATGTTAGTGAGCATTTTCTAGCTCGGAGTAAGTGCGCCATGTAAATGTAGCCGTGACTCGTTCGCGTATGGTATCACAGACACTAGGCTGGCTTCTGGCTCAGCTCCCCTGTAATACCCGCCAAAATAGGTCAACCATGATCGAGATGCTTGAACACTATCGACCAGCAAGGCAAGGAGGCTGCGCGCTGCCAGCTGCAATTGGTAACAGGCTTGGGCTAAATTTACGTTTCCTTGTTACAGTCAGCTCCGCCTGTCGGTAGGAGTCCCTTCAGAACCAGTTGATGGCGGAAAGGTCAGCGACTTGCATGCATGAGTACATTCACGCGATTGCGGCAAGGCCCCGTTGGGTCCCACGATTTCGTGATCCTTTGCGCAGGAAGTGTGCACTTCAAAGTTGCCTCGCTTGACGGGATGTAGGATGGATATTAATATGCTTCGCAGTGACATAGACGTGGGTGTACAGGCGAGCAGTGATATTGGGCAGCATTTTGAAGAAATGCCAGAACCTAATGCTTCTCATCCCCACTTTCTGTTGCTTGTTACTGAGCCATCGCACCTCTATACCGGGTCAGCGGCTGCAAGCCAGATTTTGGCATCACAAATAGCCTCCGTGAATCGGTGAGGGAGTGTATGTGGAATGCAACACTGGGTAGACGATAATCGCAACGCAGCGTTTATTCCTGTCAAACGGCTGCAATATGTGGGGCAAGTAGCACTGCGCAGGACGACAACCGAGGCGCACGAGTGGGAATCCCCAGCGACCAACAAGGTGTGCTTAATCGTGCTTGGCGCATGCAGAAAAGAACACGGAACTAGTGTCTCATTTTGACGGTATTGGGCTGCATATACGGACGATGAATCTCTAGTATACGTGGGTGGTTCTGGTTTTAGAACGCTAGACGTTCAATGTTGGTACAGCTCACGCATGCATCACTTACTCTGTTTTTAGCTAGCCACCTGACACCAGGTTGTTCGTAGGACCTCTCCGCATAAAGACCTGGGGATACGTTGACACGGCGCATCTTTGTTCACATGCATGCGACATCTTCTCCCCAGAGAGTATGCACAGAGTGTGCTGCCAGGGTCACGGGGATACGAAGTGTTGGGAACCGCAACTTCGTTGCATGTGTGGGGCACTCGGACAGCATTCGTCGCCTTGGCTTGGCAGTGCGTATTGTTCCATTACAGCTTGTACGAGAGCAGGCGTAGTAGTATATCTGCTTGAGTGCACGAGTACTGAGTTCCAGTGTGGCGAAACGTAGAACCACTGTTTGGTTTGATCCTTCACCGTTTGGTTTCTAATAGGGTGGGGCATTACCACAAGCGATATGCGTTAGCCCGACACCTTTTGATATTTCAAACGCTCTCTGTGAACTGCTAAGGCAGTATATATGCAGCCCAACATGTGGCGACGGACGGCAGCGGCAACCGGTGTTTTGTGGAAAGGGTTTAGTAGTGTTGGCGGCTAGCTCGGCTGTGCATGACGGCAAATGTTCTGCAGAGAATGGGAATTGCAAACGGCGAGACCAGCCAACAGCGGAACCAACAGGAATTGTGTGCATATCGCACGGGACTCTTGCAAGAAAACGGAAGTCCCGAAACTCCCTTAGTAACTGTTTTGTAATGCAAAAGAACGCGACACTCGCGGTGTATTGGGCCGTTTTGATTTGGCGAGGTGAGCTGGGATGCTTTGCCCTAGGCGTGACTGCAATTTGCATATGTATCATTCATATTACTTCAAGCTGGCAATTTTACGACGGGTTCGTTTGTAGGACTTTACCGTAAAACTTCTAACCTCACGTTGTATGCGACGTCCATGGTGTCACATCGATGTGCCAATCGTCCCCGTTGGTAGGAACTTTCAGGGGATATCGGCCCCAATATAACTATACATTGCTTTAAAAATGAATGGTCGTATCCATTAATAATTAAATTATTCTTAACAGTGTATCTATGGACTTCACCTACTAAATAATTTTCACTTCTCGTTAGCCGTCCAGCGGGGGGCGATCTGGCGATGTCAAGCCACCCTGCCATGCATATCGTTTTGCAACTGGTTTCTGGCATGGGACGTATTAGCTTGCCTTTTTTGAACTCAGCTAGGTTCGTCGCTAGACGGATGCGCGGCATGTAGGGAAGCTTACGTGACGTACAAGTGTGAGGGTCGTTATTTGTTTGCTTTTTCTCGGTGAGCTGTGTGGCTGAGCCTCCTCTGGAGATTCAGCGCCCTGCTTTGGCCAGAGAGTATGCGCACAATTAGCAGATATACAGATAGCCGGCATGCCTAGCAAATAGAACACCGTTTACTGAATCGAGAACGGCCAGAGCAAATGTATCGTTTAAGGGGGGTTACGGATACTATTGCGTTTCAGATTGTATGAGTACACGCATGGATTTCCTTCTACATTTGAGCATTTTTGGTCAGTTTCAGCTTGAAGGAAATGAGCACATTTTACCTGATTGTCGTCCCGTCTGGTTCCTACTGGGGCGGCAGTTTTCGACTAGCGATCTGCGTTTGGGCGCCAGAGTCTGGCAGTACAAGCGATGCTCATAAATTCGTCAAACTGCCCATGCGAACGAATATGCTTGGCTTGGGGCAGCAGGGAATACTCGATGATTCATATCAAACGTGGGGGATATTGCGCACTTCGCCTTGTAGCACCGTAACTGGTCTGTGATTGACGACAACATCGAAGGCTTGACAAGGGGCAGCAGCGCGACTAACACGAGTTGTATAAGGTCGCATGTGCATCGAACAGAGGAGCGCGGTATCCTTAGGTCATTGTGTAGCTCCTGATAATAGAAAAGAAAAGGGAAACAGTGGTGCATCCGGATGCCTATGGTGTGGGGAGATAAGTTGAGCTTTCCTGTGTTCAGAATATGTGCAACTCATGAATGCGCCACTCACTTTCCGTTGAACTCGGTAATTCAAGGTAGATGTTGATAACACCCTAACAATACTAGGCGGATGCACACGTGAAGAATTTCCGTTCCTTTCTTGTAACTTGTACCATACCTGCTGAATGTGTTGAACACGCCCTAGTCCAGTTGATCTCTCAGCAAGGCATCACTCGAGAAGGCTCCCCCATGCAGTCATCTGCACTGCCTTGCATTTGGCATTGAGCTTGGCTTGCTCCACTTGACGCTTCTAGAGTCAACGCTTGCTCCCGACTGAAACAGGCAATATTTGGGGGTGAGTTGATGAAAAAAACATTTGGTTGTTGTCATCGTGACGTTATGTAGCTTGTGAGACTGCCTATGGGGACGGACAAAACACCGGTCCGCTGGCTCTGCAGCCGACCGGTGTTTTGTACGGGGAGTATGCAAATCATCTGCCACAATCGTCGCGGGAATGCTAAGCGCTTATCAGCTAGGACAACGCCTAGCACGTCCAAAGCATTCAAAGCAAAATCCCCGTTCTGGCACAGGTATGTATGCGTTTCCAATTCAGGCCGCCCAATGGAAGAAATCGATGTGCATGTGGGTAAATATAGATTTGGGTAGCTATACACTGTTGATGCTATGAATTCCAATTTGCTCTCTACGCCCCCGTATTTTGACTAATAATGTGAACGAGGGATGTTTTGGCATTTTGATATACATTTGCAAAATACTGACTGGCGATACAAACGATCGGACTAAATCGCGAGGCAGTGTACGCGCAGCGCGATACATGATAGGAAACGGCGCCTACTACGCGTTGATTGACACTAAACTATTGGCGGTATGGACGATCAGTTCGGCAGCTGATCTGTTCTTGGAGGCTTATGCAATTCGTGTTGGTCGCGCTGTCGGCGGCAACCAGCGCTTCAGTATCCCCGCTGCGCGACAGCAACTGGTCTCCGGGAGGCGGGGATACTGGATCACTGGTTGCTGCCGACAACCTGACCAACACGAATTGCACAAACCGCCAAAAAAAAAGACCGAGTAACGCGCCGCTCATATGCTATCTTGTTGACCATCACAGAGGAAAGTAAAACGCGCACTCCAACTTTTTCTTTTTCTCTGGCTTGGCAAAATTACTTGAGCACTTTCGCGTCCTGAACAGGTGCAATTCATGAATGGGTCGCCGATAGTCTTTGGAGTTAGCCACCTCGCAACAAGGTAATCGTTGCATTTATTATTCAGCTTTCGAGGCCACCTCTGTGCGGCTCATCTGACTTTCCAGACGTTATATATCTTCTCCGGCTATAGTTGATTTCGCGGCAAAGAGCGACCCCACTTGAGCAACCGCTGCAGGCAAATGCATTGGTTTTTAGCAATCATTAATGATGGCCTGGCGTCGATTGCCCCGAATTGAACCCTTCTCCGTTCTTCGATAGAAGTATACGCAGGATTCGGTGGAGAAGTAGGTGGCCTGCATGCTTGAGCACCGTGGGTTTATTGGGTCTGCATGCTGACGTGAGGGGCCGCGGTGGGCTGGACCGTCTCCTGGTGTTGCAAACGGTCTCTGTTTTTCTCAGAGAGTATGAACAAAATACGCGGCTGGAGCTGTAGCGATGAAAGCGGCGGGGCTGCTATAACACTTTGTAGCAAATGCGAAGCACCCGAAGCGAGCACATCCTCTTGGCGCGTGCGACGTGCGTTTCCTGTTCCGGTTCCCTACTGTTAGAGAAGAACGTGTAAGTGAGTCCTTGCAAGTTTGTGGCATTGTTGTGTGAGAAGAAGCAAGGGCTCGATTTGTTTCAGAAGTAGCCTTCTTTGGTTTCTGCAGAGCTCAGATGTTCGGGCGGTGCAGAATGCGTTTGGGAGGCAGAGTTTCACAATACAGGCGATGCCAGTGAAATGGTTAGACAGCACTTGTGTGACTCGTTCTGTGGTGACAGGCAGGTCCGCCTTCCCAAGATATTTGTTTCAACCATTGAGTACAGTTCCCTTGTGTATAATGGCAAGGGTCGGGGTAATGCGTACATACGAAAGGGCAAGGGCCACCGGGCGGTGTGATCCAACAACTCCGTATATACCCATGGCGATTGCAGAAAGGTGCGCAGAATAATTCGCTGAGTTGCAAACTTTTGGTGACAAAATGTGAGGACAAATTGTAGTGCAGGCTACGTGCATTCGGTGTTTCAGTGTTCCTAGTAAGTGCATGATTATGTGATTGTCTGTATCAACCCCGCCTCCATAGGAGTGTCCGCAGTGTTTGGTGGAGTGCTAGAGAGACCGCGTGTGTGAGCATGGTAGGCTTATGGAGCTGGTATCCCCGTGTCTACGGCAAGGGCTTCTCTCGTCCTGCGATCTCGCGGGGTTTGCGCAGGAAGTATGCGTTGAATGGCGAAAGCACCATGTGGGGTTGGTATTGTTGCATTTCAGGGTCCTTTTCATCGTGATGATGATGATGAAGATAGTCATCACCATCACCATTATCCGTGTTCGTCTTTGCTTTCTACTGGGGTATTGGTCTTGAATACGGAATGCGGAATGCGGCGAGACAGATTATGACGTTAGAAACAATAACATTTCTCACGAGGCAGTTTATGTGCAGCGCAGCCACTGGTATTAGGAAGCATCAGCTAGGCAGTAATTTCGTCCAACCATTCGACAGCACGCTCCATGAAGCCAGTCATGTATCGTTGCAACTGTTGTGCGAAGAATGGAAACAACGAAGGGGCGACTGAGCCAAATGTCGTGGACAAATTGAGATGAGTAAACATTCGTGGGTCGCTCCCAATAAAAGGAACCCGTAGCTCACTATGTACCTATTCCGTTGCACAGGCAAAAGCGGAAGCAATGGTATTATATAAGTGGCTATTTTTTGTTTGGTGAGATTAATTGAGCTGTTTTGTTTTTGCAGTGCATGCAACCTATGAATGCGCTGCTTGTATTCTTTCGTGCCGGCAATATTGTGACGCGGTGCTTGTAGCCCCATCAACTCAACAGCCAACCAAACATGATACTCGCCAGCTCTTTTTCTGCTTTGAGACTATTGGTCCTTCACAGTTTTCTTCTGCCGATAGACATAGACGCAACAATCGGCAGGATAGAGGACCCGTTTCAGTTGATACTGTGAAGTTATGCCATTTGGGTTCGGGTGTGTACGGCCGTGCTGTCTCGAACTATCTTCTGGAACTGCAGTTCCTCGCTGTTTTGGCCAGAAAGTATGCACATAAGTGACAGCCAGAGGCGCGGAGATGCGGACTGCCCAGCACCCAGAACAGTTCGTAGAATGTCTGAAACATAAGACGGCGATTGACTGTCGTCGGCGGGGTTGGGGGGGGTTATGGTTGCTGTTGCTTCTAAGACTGTGTGAAGACATGCACGTATATTTGCGTGCAGTTGTGGGGATTCGCGGACGTGCATAGCAAGGAGGCGCAGACTGTCGCCTTGATAAAGCCACGGCCTTCTTAGGGTTCGCTCCAAGCAGCTATTTCAATGCGCAGCGTGCGCTTGTGAGGAAATTTTAAGAAATTATGAAGGCACCATGATGCCAGGGGAAGGCGAATACCCGGCGATTTTTGTCAGATGTCTACTAGCCTTCAAGAAGCCAATTCCGCCTATGTTTGATTGTAGTTTTTCTGCAAAGCACACGAATGACGAGCGGCGGGCAGCTGCCGACGGAGCGGCCAACACTAGTTGTTTAAATACAAAAGGATAAGATACTTCGTAGCACAAAGTAAAGCAAAATCTGATAATGCAGACAGGATTGTGGTATAGCGATATTAGTTAAGCTGATGTATATTCTTAGGCGGCGCAGCGTACAGATGTACGCCTGGTTTGCTTTCGATTGCTGCAACTAGGGACGAAATGCTCATAGGACTGCGATATACTAGGAATATGCAAAAGAACCGTGACCTCGGTGTGCGCGGACGTAGTGGTTCTGAGCGTGTTAGAAATGTCCGAGTGCTCTTCGTCTTCCAATAGGGATCCGTCCGACAAGGGCTCACCCTGCTAGCAGACGCCTTGTTTTGCCGTAAGCATTGTTGCTGGTTTGGTTGGGTTTGCCTTTTTGAAGTCAGCTCCGCGTACCGAGAGAAATGGCCATAACAGCTAGAGAGGAGTTTGGTTGGCTGTGTCTGCGATTGTCTTGCGTTTATTCGGTCTGTGAGCACGAATGTGCGGGAAAATCTCGCTGCCGTTATTATCGCTAGCTGGTTTGAGCAGGAAGTATGCACCAACGAGCAAGGCCGGCCACGGTATTCTTACATCTTTCCGGCGGTTGGCTTGAATGGGTTTGCGTATACTGGCAGATGTGCGGAACTGCAGAGCGAGAAGGCGTGGGACCTCGCTTTTGTTGTTTCCGTGGGCTTTGGATCCGCAAGGTGGGGGGGCGTCCAAACGGGATATGCATTGCGAGGCAGAGTCCGACATTACAAGCATTGTCAGCGGCTTTGTTAGGCATGTTTTCTCCAACACAGCACGTGCTTGGAGAGGAGCAGCGACTACGCTGTGGTTTTTGTCAACTGTTTACTGGCAATGGAGAGCACCCCAGTTAAGTAAGGCATTTTGCGACTGACACGATTGGCGAGCTGCGGACAGCACCCGCATGACATGATCATCGCCAGTTGTGTAAATCCTCGTGGCGCGTGCACACAGGAATATAGAACACTTAGCTCATTGCGTACCTGTTAGGTAACACAAAAACACGAAACGCGTAGTGCATTTATACTTCGTGGCTTGGCAATTGCAGTCTACGTGCCTTTCGTTCGGAGCAGGTGCAACAGATGAAAGCATCTCCCATCTTTCCTCGCGCTCGACACCTCATAGAAATGCGTTGGTGGCATCCTAACACAATGGGCAAAAACAGGCGAGGAGCCATTCCTCGGTCTTCACAGCCGCGATGTCTCGCGAATGTCTTCAACATTTTCCAGTATCGTTTGTCTTCCAGGAGAAGGCGATTCCCGGAGCAGGCCCCGCGCATACAGCTGTATCATCCTGCAGTTGGTGCTTGCTTCGGCCTGGTTTGCCAGCCCTAGCAGACAGCACCTTTGTTTTTCGAATGGCATAAACGCAGTACTTAGAAGAGTGTAAGGGTGTAAGGCGCCCGCACGCATGGCCATCATGGGGTAGTGTCCTTTAGAGGGCATATAAGAGATCCCAGTTTTGAAAATCGCTCTCGGACGCTACAGTCGCTCGATGGCGTGCGCAGGAAGTATGCAGATAACTCTCGTCTAGTTTGAAGGTTCAGAGTGTTTAGCAGCAACAACGAGTTGTGGCAGGCCTGGAACGTCACTGAAGGACTCACTGCCAGGGAGCAGTTATGGCTAGTTTTCTTGCGCTCCAGCTTGTATGAGAGCAGGGATTGCAACGCGATGAGCTTCAAGAGACTCTGTTGCTTTAAGCGCTGCCGGTTTTGTTTTCAACTGACGCAAAGCGTTTTGGCGCACCATATGCGTTTATCAGATAGGGCATGGCACAGCGAACAATGACAATGCACTGTGAGAGCAGAGAAAGATATGGCAACGACTGTGCTGCTGGTTACTAACCGACGGTTAGCCCGTCTGTGTATGACGGAATCCACCTGACAAAGAATGGCAACTGGCTGCTGCCGATAACACGAACAACATGCGTAGATCCACAAGGCGCTTGCCTAAGAGGACATGTAACTCGTGCCCCAATCAGTAGGTATTGAATTGCAGGGAATCTGTAGTGTAGGCAACTTCTCCTGGGCTGTCGATATTACTCAAGCCCTGTTGTGTTCCGAGTCAATAAAGCTTACGAATGTGTCACTCAAACCACCTCAGGTTGTCACGTGATTGACTTATCTTCTTCGAGTTCATCAATTTTGATTATTGGTGGCCTTCCATCAATGCGTAGCTCGACAAGGGCGCCGCATGCGTCCACATTAACCACGTTGCTAACAGCATTTCGCTTGAGCTTGTTCCCCTCGCCCAGCATGTTGGACGCCACATCTACCGATAGAAATATGCGCAGTATTCGGCGGAGAGTCGTGGTGCCTGCATGCGTGATCATCGTCGCATTAGGCAGTTTGCATGCGTGCGTATACGGCAAAGTTTTATCTGGCGCCAGCGTTGCTTGCTGGTTTGCTCAGGAAGTATGCAGCCAGAGCCGTATTAGCGTTTTCAGTTTTATTCTGGGTACGGCCGCGTCTTCGAATAGGTAAGAAGGCATCGAGCTGCACCTGCACGCTTTGAAGCGATTGCAGCGTGATTCAGAAATGAGGGCTTCTTTTGCTTTAACCGTGCGTGTACTTGATTCCTTTGCAGCGGCGTGAGGGTTCTGCATTACAAAGGACACCGGCGAAGTGGCGAGTCACTATACATGCAGCGCAAAACTTTACAGGTGGGAGCAGCTACACCACGGCGACTTATGCCAAACGTGAAGAAGTATTAACGGCTAACGTGTTTATAATTGGCGTCAGTTGTTTTCGTGGATGACCGGAATAGTGAAGAGCTGGCCGCGGACAATGCAAGCAGCACGAGTTGGGTAAACTTGCTTGAGGTCTGCACAGCAGAACTCTGGACCAATATGCTACTTTCTTAGCAACTGAAGCCAGGCGAACAAGTGGAACAATTACCCAGAGTGGTGTCCCTGGCTTAGCAAGGCTAAATAAGCTTATCTGGGCAAGATAATGTGTAATCAGGGATCTTGCGGCATAGTGTTCGCAGCATTTTTGTACCGCCGTCAATGGCGAAAGTTCTACCACGAAATAATTATGTGCTTGACACATCTGCCTCCTGTACCCTACCGACCCCTGCTGGGTTTCCAACAAGAAGCTATTATTCTCCGCTCCCATGCGCCTATTTGCATTGTCCCGCAGCTAGCATTAATCCCGGGATGCGGTCGTGTGCCTTGCTCGACCTCACATCGGTTTGCCGGCAGAGGTATGCGCCCCGTTTCACGATGAGCTAGCGGGCTCACATGGGTAAGCATAAGATGGTCATGTCGTTGGCATGTGCGCTTATGCCAGAGCTGTGTGGCGCAGCGTTTTTTGGCGTTGCGATGCAGGGAAGTTCTGTCCAGGATGTATGGATATTACCAATGGTCAAAGCGGCCGTACCGTCACTTGCTTAGCTGCTGGACGATTTCGCAGAAAATCCAGCGCTCCTGGAATAAATTTGCGTTCTGAGCACTATCATGGGTACCATTGCGTTTCAGCTTGTAAGAGGAATATATGCGTATGTGGATGTATAAAAGCTCGTGAAGTTGCAGCGCGACAAACGGTAGGCTCTCTTTCTGCCTGAACTGTGTCGGTGTTTGGCTTTCGTTCGGGCTGGGTGATAGGATACCCGGTGCGCATTCGCGAGATAGAGTATGACATCAAAGAACTAGTGAGGCAATAAATCTGCAGCGTAGCGCGTGGCAGGGTAAAGAAGTGAATGTGGAATGAACTGTGCCCAGCCCTTCGTGGTACTGGGACATAGGGAACAATGGCAGCATTTGTGTGGAGTGGAGGAATGGTGGAAAGTGGGCAGGAGCCGACGGCGCGATCCAGGTGTGTTGTGTAAATGCGCCTGCACAGATGAGTACAGGAAACGTAGGTCATTGTGTAGCTACTGGGAAATGCAGCAACAACAACAGAGCACTTAGTGCAGACAGAAATTTTTGGCCTGGCGAAACCTGATCTGTCTTAATATCATAGTAGATGCGACGTATACATGTCAGCATGAATGTGCCATTCATCTTTCCTGGGGCTCAAGCACCTCACACCGACGAGTTGATAAGACGCCAGCACAAAGAGCAATAGCAAACAAAAACGCTGCCCTGGATCTGCATGCTTATCGTCTCTCCCGAATACCTCGACGGTGTTGGTTTCGTTGGTCTTCTAGTGGGACACGAGTCGAGATGGCCAATCTATGAAGCGTGGAGTATCATTTTGCAGTTTATGCTGGGTCTGGGCATGGTTGGCTTGACTTGGTTGAGATTGTGTCGTGCATGTCTGCCTACAGATCAGTAATTAGCGAAAAGCTAAAAAACCGGCATGGGTGAGCGTCGTGGGATCATGCGGCTTCGACGCGCGGCTCTAAGGGCGGGGTGTGGTAACCACTCCTTAAGTGTTGCGACAAAAATGCTTTTCCTCCAGAGAGTATGCACACCATCACTCGCCAGAAAACCGTAAGCGGGGAGAGTTAGAGACGTACAGGAGTTCGTAGCACGTCTGAATTGGCGCAAGCGAACTCATCCTTTTGGTACGCTTAGGCTAGTTTGCCGCTTCAGGTTCGGTCACGTGCGACGATTTCATGCGCATGTGACTATATCCAGAATCGTGGCGCTGCGGCATGAAGGAAAGAAAGGCTTGTCTCCGCAGAGGCCATGCGCTTCGTGCTTCGCTACTGGGGCGTGGGAGCTTTTCACCTCGATGCAGACTTGAGCGGCAATCGCTGACATAAAGCGATGCCAACCAATTGGAGAGGCAGCGTATCTACAGCGAAGGACAGTGCTGTTCTAATGGCAGCTCACGTTTTTCCGCCGCCTCGCACGACAAAGTATGGGAAGTACTCGAACCTGCTTAAAAGACCAAGACCGGGAGAGGGGTTGCGGTCCGCGTTGCATGAATGTTTTTGAGGGCCATAAGTTTACCCGGTTGTCTTTGGGCTTCCCAGACGAAGCTACTGGACAAGGACACCCCATGCTCCCAGCTGGACTGTTATGCAGTCGTTGTGGTATCCAGCTGATGTCTACTTATGACCGCAATTAGCTCTAAATGCAGTCGTTGGCAGAGGGCTAGGAAGCCTGCGCGCGTTAGCATCGCGCCGTTATGCAGTTTGTCAGCGCGAGTACACTGCAAAAGGCTCTCCGGAATTACGGGAACTATCTGGTTTGCTCAGGAGGTATGCAGTCAGATGCGGTTAACATGTTGAAAGAACGAATGGGTAGTGTTATGCTTCATTGTGGCGGAGAGCAATCACAGATGCATGCACGCTTTGCAGTTGCACTAGTTCCAGTTGCATTTTGATGGGATGTGGGGGCCTTCTGCTTGGACCGAAGGTTTCTTTGGTCCCTTCTGCGCAGGTTTGTTTTAGCGCCCGACATGGTTTGTGAGTCAGAGTCTCACGTTACATATTATGTTGGTGGCGTACTGCGGCAGTATAGTCAAGTGCAATAGGTGATAGGACGAAACAACCGCTGCTTGGTGATTTGCGCCAGGTGCCAACTAGTTTTGGTGGCCTGTATGGTTGTGTACGAAGGCAGGTGTTCTGCGGAGGACAGGATTAGCAAGGAACGGGCAGCATCCGAGTAGGCGACCATAATTAGTTGTGTACATCCGCATTATGCTTGCACCAAGGACG
>HG712323.1:0-13997 GCA_000499725.1 Eimeria brunetti | reverse complement strand
AGCCGTATCTGAGCCTCCCCTTATAACATTACACAGAATAATCGGAACCCTTAGTGCAAACTGGTGGTTTCTAGTTTGGCCACATTGGCCTTGGTCAAGCCCTGTTTGCGTTATGAGTACGCGTAGCCATTGAATAAATATGGCTTCCCATTTGGCTATCTCAAGGCGCAATTGTGGCCGCATTCCAACAAACGAACCATGGGTGAACGCAAGAGAGTCCTTCTGCCTCCGCGTTGGCCACATCTGCCCAACCGCTTCATCATATTCGATGTCGGTTGGTCATGCGAAAAGGAATTCAACAGCATCTCATTCAACCAGCAGCATTTAATGCAACTGATGCTAGCCCTAGCCGTTCCTCGCGTATCCGCCCTTAAATAACCCCTGCTTTCCGAAGGAAATGAATATGGTGTTTGGCGGGAAACTGGCTGGCCTGCAACCTCTGAGCATAGTGGAATTGTGATGTATGTGCGCGGCTACTGTCTCCATGTAGCGAAAGCGTTTTTGGTGTTGCGGCAGCATGTTCATCACTCCAGAAAGTGCGTGCACATTAAGTTGCTAAACAGGCGGAGAGGCGAAGTGGTTCGAAGGCAGCACAGCGTGTAGTACGTCTGTTTCTCTCGGGGAAACAAGTGATAAAAATTTGCGTGCTTGGGCTCGTTATGCATATTGTAACGCCTCAGCTTGTATGCGGGGATACATAGATGCTCATATGCTTGAGTGCAGGACCTGGACGTTGCAGGGTGAAGGAAAGTAATAGTTCTTTTCGGTTGAACTGTCTTCGCATCTAGTTGTTCCTGTGCCATATTGATTCGATAGGCAATGCGCGGTCGCGAGTAAGTGTTTTGCGTCACAAACGATCAGAGTGTTGCAGTGCATCTGCAGCGCAAGTCTTCTCAGAAACCAGCATGGACTAAGCGAGACGTTATGCCAAAGTCTCAGTGCCATTGAAACCCAGCCTGGTTGTATATAGTGACATAACTTTTTCAGCAAAAGACGAAGTTGGCAAAATGGTGGCAGCAACCAAGGGCAATATGAGTCGTATATATCCGCATGGTGCCTGCACAAACAATGCGGAAGCACTTCGTTGTGTAGCTATTGGGTAGTGCTGGAAAAAACAGGGCCTGGGGTTCAGATTTGTCCTTGTGGTAAGGGGGAATCTGTTAAGCTGTTTCGTTCTCGGAGTTTGTGAATATTCTGAATGTGTCGTGAGCCCAACATCTACCTACAAAAAGTTTATGGCACATCAACAAGGAGAGGAAAAAGAACGGTATGCAGTACATTAGTTTGTTAGAAACTAATATCTATCGAGCGTCTTGATTTCGATTCTCGTTCGCGTTGTGTCTTCGACTTCCTTCGGGCTTCCAACAATTGCCAATCCCGCAAGAAGGGTCCTGTTGCCAGCTGCAACGCTATGTAGTTTGCAATAAGCCTTTGCATGTGCCGGTTACCGTCCTCAAGATAAGCCACTTTACCCTATACGAGTGAACCCAGTGGTCGTCGAAAAGCTACGGGATCTGCATATGTGAGTGTTTGAGTGCTGGGAATTGTGTAGTTTTTGTTTACCCGCCTACCCTGGCGGTGTGGCCAGGCCCTGTTTCGAGTCGCGACAGCGCTGGCTTGGGCAGAGAGTATGGTTATCTCCAGCCTCCACAGTTGCGCAGGTGCAAAGCGTCCAGCAAGTAGTACAGTATGAAATGTGTGTGAAGCTACCTAAGCAAATTCAGCGACTTCGTCCGGCTGGCACAGTCAGGAGTGCTGTTGCGCATCAGACTGTCTGGTTGCAGGCATACTTGTATACATGAGGACATGCAAGCCTGGGGAACTGAAATGTGTGGGGAAGCCAGTTTTTCCATTTGTTCTAGGTTTGCTCCTGTATAAATACTTCTGCAGTTGTGGATGCAGATACGCGATGCGCGCTCGCGAGACAGAGCCCGCCATAACAATTAACTGGTGAGTAAATAAGTCTCAAGGACAATGTATGATAACGGGGAGCAGCGACTAGCAGTGAAATGCGCACAAAGCTTGGTACGATATGGCATCGTTGGGTATGAAAGCGATTATGCTAACTAAAACGGAGCCAGCAAAGGGCCAGTCACAGCCGACGGCGCAACTGACGCAAGTCATGTAAGTCTGCACGGCACTTGCACAAAGCGACGCAAAACCCATGGCATATTATGTTGCTGCCGATTATCACAGATGCGACCGGAACGAGAAGTGCAGGGGCACGCTGCTGGTTCGGCAACATTTCTCGAGCTGTTTTGTGGCCTGGGATAGGTACCAGTTGTGAATGCTTACCTGATGTTCTTGGGAGTTAGTCTTACAGGGACCATGTGTTCTGATCACTCCCGTCAGCAAAACCGAGGGCGAGAGTGCTACAGAGCCTTTTGGTTTTTTACGTCCATCATATATCTTCTTTGTTTTGGGCACAGTCGATTTTCGTTCGTCCCCGAACAAAACCCGATAGTGCAAAAGCTCAATGCAGCCAAGTGCTTCCTTTTGCGCATTTCAAGATTGTGCTCGGTTGGCTTGCTGAAGCTACCGGTTTCAGGCTATTAAAGTACTCGCAATATTTTCAGCTAGGCTACCTGAAAGTATAGGTACAGAGAGGCAAGGTATTCTGTCTTAGCGCCTCCACAGGTACGATGTGGCGAATCCTATTCTCGCGTAGCCATCATGCACCGTTTTTTACAGAGAGTGCGTATACACTACGCTGCGACATTTGCGGGCATGTGCAGGGAATAACAACTAGTGCGTGACTTAGCGAACGGGGGAAAGAGCCGACGCCAGGTCATTGTCCTGCCCGATTCTGAATACTGTTACATTTCAGGCTGTATGAGAGATGTATATGTGTATGCATGCACGTTGATGCGCTGCACTGTGAGAAGCAGTAAGAGCATTTTGGCTTTAGTTGTGCTGTGCGCCTCACTACCCTGACGCGAAATGCTTCAATACGGCACGATGGGCACTGGCGAGAACGATTTCAAAAATACAAGACATCAGTGAGTTGGTGAGGCAATGAATGCGCCGCACAATAAGTGGCAGGAGGACACAGAGGCTACAGGACCGTTTGTGCCTGACGTTTAGTAGGATTAGGGATGAGTATGGTTATGTATGGTGGCAGGTCATCCGCGGTGGAGGGGAGTGGCAAAGCTCGGGCCCCCGAAGACCGCGCAGCAAACACGAGTTGCGTAAGTCCAGGCAACGTTTGCAGAAACGGGTGCGCAACTCTGCGACCATTGTCCAGCCATTGTGTAGCACAGGGGGATGTAGAACACGTAGTGAAGGTGGGCGTCTCTGATTAGAAGAAATTAACTAACCTGTTGCGTGGAACCCTTAGTTCAGGGTGATACCGATGGTCTTGCAAGACTAGCTCACTTGTTTTGCTTGCGGAGTGGGTGGAACGCAAGAATATGTTTCGAACTTCCGTTCGAGAGTAGCAAATCACGGCAAAGTTTTATAAGCAATCTAACGGAAGCGCTAGGTGTAGTGGGGATGGAAGGCTTCGGCCTGCCCGCACGTTATGCTTCCGAAGCAACTCGGAAATTTCCGACCCTCTTTGACCCTTCAGCAAAAAGGGATTCGACAAGCGTGTTCCGTGCAGCAAAGTGCTTTTTTTTGCAATCCGTGATACGATTTGACTTGATTTGGCTGCCGTGCTTGAAATCAGCAGCCCCGACCGAGAGAAGTATACGCCGTGTTTGGAGGATGCCCAGGGGCAGTGTATGTGCTGCCGTCGTCCGGTTCTGCCATTTGTATCCGTGTGGCGACGGGGGTTGCGGGACAAACCCTTTCCCGGCCCTACGACAGCTCGCTATTTTGCGCAGGAAGTATGCGCTTACTAAGCTGCTACCGCTGCGGAGAATCCAAGCGTCCAGCAGGTAGAACAATTTGTAGCACGTCTGACACGCCCCAGCCGAATATGTTTTCTGTTCAGGCATATAGGAACTATTACATTTCAGTTCGTATGCGAGCAGGCCTGGCCTTTTAATCGCGTGCTCGCTTTCTCGTGCAGTTGCAGACCGCAGATAAGGGGGAGTTCTTTGCTTTTGATAGTGTCCATATTCGTCGTACTGAAGCAACGTGGTTCCACGCTGCGGCGAGCCTTTGTGATGTTCTGCTTCATATACACGGTGGAATGTATATGTTCGTTTTAATACCAAACGATACCAGCAAATCAGCGTGGTAGCATATGCGCAGCGCAACGCGTAGTTGAAGGCAGCAGCTATTGCGGGTTACGATGTTACTTGCTTTGAAAGCCTCCCAGCATTGACTGTCTGGTCGTTTATGCAAAAACAAAAGTTGTTGCTTTGCAGAAGAAGAGCAGGGAGCGAGCATCGGCTAACAGCCAACAAGGGTTTAGTAGATCCGCACATCGTTGGCACGCAAAAAACAGGAGACGATAGCTCATCGTGCACTTATTGGATAGAACAAGCGAAGGCGGGATCGGCGTGCAAGCGAAGCCTTTCCTTTGGCAGCATTGGTCAAGGCGTTTTCTGTTCGGAGGGCTCCAAATATATACGTGCGTCGCTGTATTCTGGTAATTATATTCAATCATGGTACATTGTCCGATAGTTGGCGTGCACGATATATCCCCTTCGCCTTGACAATCCGCGGGTCCCTTTAGCCTTCCAACAGAAAGTCATACGAAAAAGACGCCGAGTGGAACAGCCCGCTGCGTGCGTGTGCAGTTGCTATTACTCTTGGGATAGGCTCACTTGCCCTGGTTGATGTCATTCCCGTCTGTCAGCAGGCGTATATTTAGCGAACCAATAAAGAACCTGAGTGCGTTAATATCTTGGGGATATGGGGTTAGTGTGCGCCTGCTCACACGTGCGGTGTAACGACTGCCCTGCAATCATACTCCTGCGTGTGTGTCCAGGAAGTATGCACTGAGGAGCACAATCGTCTGCCCGGTGCAATGCGGGTGGCGTTTACGATCCAGGGATTTTGTTGCAGGTGAGGGCGTGTACGTACATGCATGCAAAGTTGTGAATTTGCAGTGTGTGGAGGAGTAAGACCTAGTATTACTCTTGCCAGTATCGTCTTCAGCATCTATTGTGACAAGGGGTGTGGAGAAGCGATACGCCTTTGCAAGGTAGAGCCAGGCAATACAGACGGTGCCACTGTGTAGATAAGGCAGTAGATCTGCATTGCTGCGCGTAGTACGGTGGGGAAGGGACTATGCAGTGACTCGGGTTGAACGCTGAGTAGCACACCTGCGTATGATAATCTTTTCTGTACTGAGAATAGAATAAGCTGGTACCGCGAGCAAAGGAAACTGTTCACATATTTTAAGGACGCTTACATCAAGGAAAAACGGGAGTCCCTTGCTCATTGGGCGGCAATACGGGGCGAGACACGTGCGTGGAACGAGTAGTGCAAGCTAATATTTTTGGCGGCATTAGCTAAGCTTTCTTGTGCTCAGAGAAGGTGCAATTAATGAATGCGTCGCTGTTTGTTCCTTCGAGCTATCTGTCTCGTGCAGCACATCGTGTAGCACATTTCCCTTGCCGGAGGCGCACGCGGTAAAGTGCACCCCTATTAGGCGCTCTCAATTTACCGTGTCCATGTCGAGTATTTGTGTTTGCTTTTGGAATATGAACGTTAAACTGTTCACACGCACACACAGCCAACTGCATCGCTCTGAAAATGGTATAAAGCTTGGCCTCAATTTGTTGACCCTGGTTAAAATCTGCATCGTATGCCGATAGGCACCTGGACAGGCTTGGCCCAGCAATAGTGCATCTACGCGTATGAGCGCGGTCGTTTGGTTTCCGTGATTGTGTCTACTGGCGCGTTGTGGTAAAGCCTCCTCTGGAGTTGCGATCAACCGCTTTTTTGTCAAGAAAGTATGCATGTGATGCGCGGCAAATTTTGCAGCAATGCGAAGAACTGAGCAGTTAGTCGTATCACGTCTTTAGGCTCGACGTAATTTCATATTGTGGGCCCGTGTACGGGTGGCGAGACTTTTCAGGCTGCCTGATAGCAAGCAGGGAAACTGATTCCATTCCCTGCCTCACCGTGTAGCTGGAGTGTCAGAAAAACTTGATGATGTTTGTTTGGTGTCTATTGCTGCAGTTTGGCTCTACATTGCATGCCAGTTTGCGATACACGGTCTTACATTGCAGACAATGTCAAAAAATCGGCGACGAAGTGAACTCCCTCCGCAATATGTGATAGGATATTGCAGCAGCTGGTGGTGATTTAACAGAAGGTTTAATATTGCTGGCAGCCAGGTTGGTTCCGTATTACGGTAGTTGTTTTCCAGAAGCCACCACTAATGAGGGTCCGGTGGCGATTGTTGGCGCGATGAACAATGATTTTGCAAATGAACATGGCGCCCGCGCAAGAGAACGCAGAATCCGTAATTCACTATATTGCTTTTGGACAACGCAAAAGAAGCGGCACCGCTACAGGCTAAGGTTTCTGGTTTGGGGATATTGGCTCGGCGGTTTTGTGTTCGGGGTATACTCACTTTATCGTTGTGTTGCTGGCATTCTTCCGAGCCAACCATTTTTCAACAGATTCTTCCCACCGTCCCCTTATATTTTTCTGAGGCGAACGTGGTACCGGGCACCTGCTTCCATATGTTTCATATTTTTTCGGCTATCTTTTCTTCCAGCGAACAAGAATTCGACTAGGGCGTCTCATGCATCTAGCTGCATCATGTTCTAGTTGTTATTTAGCTTGGGCGTGGCAAGGTGACGCCGGGCTACAGTAGCTGCGTCTATCTGTTTCAACACAATCAGTATTTTCCAGGATGCGTGAGAACTGCAAGCACTGAATGGCGGATCACTCTCTGGAGTTGTGATCACGAATTGCTGTATTCAGCAAGTATGCAGATAATGTGCTGCCGGAACTAAGGAAATGCGGAGCAGCTAGAAGGCTTGTGGCAAGGGTGAATGACACGAAGAATATTCACGAAGAATATTCATACACCCTTAGCTGTAGCGGGCACTGTTACTGTTCAGCTTGTATGAGATCTGGCCTGCAGACGCATGTGCACGCGTGGATATTTGTGGAATGGCAGCGGAAAAACAGTAGGAGCTCCATTCGCTTTGGGGGCTCTTGTCTTTAGCGTCTACTGGTGCACGGTGTTTCGCTTCAGTCCGATGTGCATTCGCAACAGAATCGGACACTGCAAACGATGTGAGTCCATTGGTGGCGTCGGGTATGTGCAGCGCAATACGTGGCAGAGGGAGCGAAGATTATGCCGTGAGTTGTGGAGGACGTTTAGTAGTATTGGTGACCACCCAGATTATGTCTAGCGAAGGTTGTAGGAAGGATGAGAACAACAAAAACTCTTACCGTGCCTCATGGTATGGTCAACACCAAAGGTGTTAAGGACAATAGTGTGCACAAAACAATGTGTACAAAATGCGCCGCATCCCGTAAAGAATACGTATGCGTCGGGTTTGGTGACATGTTCAAGGTTATCATATACTAGGGGGGCTTTCAAAATGTTGAATACGTGGCTCATATTCGTTCGAGTCCCCATCTCGCATAATAGCATATTTCCAATTCTCTGACATGCAAACACACTAGAAGGCACCTACGTTAACGTGGAAAACGCATCTTCTTTACTTTGGAAATATTCGACTTTCGTTCGTCATCGATCCAACGGTAATTCGGCCTTGGTGCCGCATGCATCAGCTGTGCCATCCTCCAGTTTTTGGTAAGTTTGGACTGTGTTTAATTGCCCCGATTAAATTAAGCTCCCTCTGCCGATAAGAGTTAATGCAGTATTCACAAGGCGACCGTTGCGAGACTATCCAAGTGACTTCGCGCCACCCTTCGGCGCTCAAAGTGTTCAAAGCCTTCTTTGCCTTCACGACGACGTGCTGGTTAAAGGCTTAGGGTTTAGGGTTTAGGGTTCTGTGCTGTTTACCCCCTAAATCACGCAGCTAGCGGAAAAGTCATCTAATAAGCGTGTTTACGGGTATCCTTGGCCTTCAGCTTGTATGGGAGAAAACACGGATATCTACACGCATTCAGGTTTGTATACTTGCGAGGTGAGGACAAGTAAGGGTTCGTTTCCTTTCTGCCGTTTTTCTGCTTGGTATGTTTTTGGGAAACGATGATATGCAGCTGCGAAACACACACTGGCTGTACAAACGATATTAGTGAATTGTTGAGGCAGTATACGTTAAGCGCAAAACATGGTAGAAGTGAACAGCAGCTTTTAAGCCACGATTTGCGCCAATTGCCATGTAGGATTAGTAACCAGCTAGCGTACGTACCATGTCGTTCGTTGCACTGTCAGTCACGCTGCCAGTCTCGGACCGCCGGTTCCTATTATAGTCTTCCACTAAATAACAACCATTATATATACTCGGGTCGGTTGCATTACGAGACAATCGCAACGGCTTGTGTTGATCAACATAACGGTTGCGCGGAAGAACACAAAACCTCTAACTCATTGCGCTGCTACTGATATACACAAACAGAGTCGGAAACGGAAATGCAGCTGAAAGTTTCTTCAAGGACAACTTGGTTGAGCTGTTTTTAGTTTGGGGTAGGTGGAGTCTATGAACGCGTCGCTGCCCTTTTTAGCTGGCGACCTCCCAACAGAGTGTTCCTGTCTATTCACCAAAGTCTTTAGAAGCTATGATACAGTGCACTTTAGGCTGTCGTGGAGCGCCCTCTCGCGAACATACCCAGTCCGTGTTGTCTTTCTAACATGAAAGGATATGGAAATCACGCCATATGCAGCATACGTATGTTTCTGTTAGTTTAAGTTCAACTTCCGTTGGTATGCCCTTCTAAAACGGCTCCCCGTCTGTCAATAAGGGTACAATCTGACTATTTGCGCGGAGGCAGTAGACCTGCATGTAGAGCGTCTGCGGGCTTTGTGAGGAGAATCGTCGTCGGGGTTTACAGTTGTTGTCTCTCCTACCCAGAAAGTAGGCACACAATTACCTGCCATAGGCTAAGTGAAACGGAGGTTTGAGCGGCTAGAACAGTTCGTAGATCGTCCAAATCAAACGACGCAAATGCATTTTTTGCGTGCGTTTGTGGGGTCCATAACGTCTCACGCCGCCTGGTAAAGGCCGTGGGCATTAATGGCGTGCTTGCAGGTTTGTGTATTTTCACCTTCAAGCGGCTGTCTGCTTTTGCCGTTTTGTTCCTTGGAACCTGCTTGGAATATGCTGGGGTGGAAAGGTTCGAACCACAATATCTGTCTGAGACAGACCCTGGCACCACAAGCCATACCAGTAAATATGCGATGCAGTAAATGTGCAGTACAATATGCAGCACGCGGAAGCAAGCACTACGCAGCGGATTGACTTAGTTGGTTATCAACCACCTTATGTATGACGGCAGGTGTCCTGCGGATCGCGGAAATGTTAAAGTACAGACTGCGGCTGACAGCCCGACAGGCTCGAGTGGTAAACACTCCCATAGTGCTTTCACATTAAGTTACGGAACTCGTATCTGGTTGTTCTACCGTTGCGTATCACAAACACCACGGAGCCCGTGGTACCGTCAGGTGTGTCCGGTTTGGGGAGATTAGTAGAGCTGTTTCGAGTTTGGAACACGTGCAACTAGCAAATGAGTCGCGATATCCTCTTGATTTAGCCATCCCGCGCCAAGGTGTTCTTACCATCGCTGTATGATCATCCTAGGTGAACGTTTTACAGTTCACTTTGGTCCACGTATGAGATATACCTCTCTCGTCGAGAACTTTCCGACTGTCGTTGGTTTTAAAACAAGATTCGGTAGGGCAAGAACTGCGCGCACAGTTAGCTGCACCGCCGTGCGGTTATTACTAGCATTGTGCTTTTCCCGTGTGTCCTGGCTGAAATCAATCCAATTTGCCTACAGGAGTATACGCAATATTTCGTGCAGAGATAGCAAACCGATATGTGCTAGTATACTGGGGTCGCGTAGTTCGTTTGCGAGCGCCTAAGGACGCTTGTGGCTTATGCTTCTTTGGCGTTGTGATAGAACGCTGTTTTGGGCAGGATGTATGCACTCTATTTGCCGCCACGGTTGTTATGCCAAGGGTTGTGCATCTATAACATTTTGCAGCAATTTTGAAACACGGAAAGCAAATTTGTTCCCTTGATGCGGCCATGGGCGCCATTACGTTCCAGGGTCCCCTATTGTAATTATGGGGATATATGTGAATACGTGCAGATTTACAAAGCATAGTGTGAGGACAATGTGTTCCGCCGTACCCTTCTTTGGCACCAAGTGGAGCTGGGTGTTCAGATGCATGCTGTGCACTGGTGAGACACATTCTGCCATTGGAGACTGCCTCTTGCTAAGGAACTGTTGGTGCGTGGCACAGCGCGTGATAACAGGAAGAAGCGCCTATGCGGAAGTTTATGCCAAGCGCGTACAAATGTCTAGATATATCCCCAGTCTATACAGTGTTCGCCTTTGTGTGAGTAGCAAAGTGTTGGCAGCTCTAGACGGCACAGCAGAGAAGAGTAGCATAAACAATAAAGTGGCTTGCCTAGAAAAGCTGAAACCGTAGGTTGACGTGCAGTTAGTGGGGTCACACGCGGAAAAGGGGAGCTCGCATTGTCCGCGGACGCCTCTGAATTTGGCGGGGTTAACTGAATTTTTTGATATTCAGTGTGAGTAGAATTTATGCAAATGCTGTCAATTTCCGAGCGGGCCATCTCGCGGCAAGGTGGCTGCTGCAGAAGCTCCCCACAAGCTTAGAAGGCGAGGATGTTACTGTGCACCGTGATATATATGCCTGCTACACCCCCTTATTCCTGACAATTCCAGATTCTTGGTGTTTCTCGAACAGAACGAAATAAGAAGAAGACGTCACCTGCAACCAGCTGCATTGTTATGCAGGGCAATGGGCTTGTGTCTTGTTCCATTGCCATGATTCTTATGCCCCCCTCAGCCTATAGGAGAATGACCGGTATTTATCAGAGTCTTCCGAGACACCCGTGTGTGAGCGTCGTTGGATTATGCAGTTTTTGTGTGCGCATGCGCACAAGGTCGCGGTGGGGTGGTGCAACCGAGCCTTCCGTGGCGCTGTAGTCTCACACCATTGTGACCAGAGAGTACGTGCCTGACTACCTGCCGGCGAGAAAGCTAAGGCGCCTGAAGGGTACCCACCTTTTTGGTGTTATTATGAGTGCTGTTGCGCTTTAGACTGCCTGCTGGCAGATACCAATGCGCATGCTCGTACCTGCAGATATGAAGTTGCATTATGAAATGAACTGGCGCCTGTTTTTGCTTTAATCGTACATTTCCCTGGCACACGCGGCGCCAGAGTAGTTGAATGCCTGGTGTATGTTTGCCATTGGGCCAGCAGGCGTGCAGCGCAAGCAGTGGCCGGACGAAGCAACGAATATGCTGTGACTTGCATCAAACGTTTAATAGACTTGGTAACATCGCCATTATGTTGGGCGGGAGGTATTTTGTGAAGTGTGGGAATATCGAGCGGAACGCCGGCCGCGCCGTCGTGGCCAAGACGAATAGTGTAGATCCGCATGGCGTAAGGGAACGAGCAATCCGTTGATCATTGTAGGTCTATCGGATAACACAAAAGAGAACCGACCTTATAAAACAAGCGGATGGTTCTGGGTTGATGCGATCAGTTCAACTGTTTTGCAGTCGTCGTATGTGGAATTTGAATTTGTTTTTGATATGCTTCCCAGCGAATCATAGCACGTTAGGCTCGTTGGATCACCCTTCCATGGCTCCGCGCCTGTGTTACGATACAACCTCTCTCACCTTCGCGCCAGACGCGTTTCCTGTAATTCTAGCGTCTCCCATTTCTGTTTACGTATTGGCGGAAAGCGATTCCGCAAGGACGCTCACGCCCCATGGAACCAGCTGACTCGCGAGTGCAACTGGGGTGGCGTTGAGCTTACTGGTTGTTCGCTTGCCCCGGTTGAAGGCGCGTTAGCCTGAAGACAGAAGTTTAATATGCGTTAAAGCGCCAACATAGGCTGTGCCAACATAGGCGGTGTGATGAAGGCTTTTCTGAGTTTGCGATCGCTCGTTGTCCGGGCCAGCTAGTATGACAAAAATTAGCTGCCGCGTCTGTGGAGGTGTAAAACCCTCAGCAGGTCAAACAATGCTTGCCACGTCCGAAATACTCAATGCTTATTTTCGTGTGGCGTTTGTGGGTACTGCCACGTATCAGAGAGTACGAGAGCAGGCAGATTTGTCGAGTTGCAGTGGTACCAACAGTGAAAGAGTATTTCCCTGACGGTCTCCGGCTTTGACTTTGGCCTGGCAGCTACGGTACGGCAAGGCTCTTTGAGACAAATTCTGGCAAAACAAATGGTAGCAGTGAAGTGGCGAATTAATGCATCTGCAGCGCATTAAGTGGGCAGACGAAGCAATGACTATCGGACCATTTACGTCTAACCGTTAGTATGACTGTCGGTCAGCTTGGTTATGTATGGTGCAAGCTGTTCTGCGGAAGGCAGGAATGACGAAATGCGGGCAGTGGCCCACCGCTCGACCAACACAAGCCGTGTAAATCCGCATGGCGCTTGCATAAAAACAGCGGGACCAGTTTGTAATTCTGTAGCTATTCGGTAAGACCAACTACAGCAGCGCCAGTAGTCCTGCTTGATGTTCCTGTTTGGACGAAATTCGTCCGGGGGGTTGCGTTCAGGTAATGCTAAAATTCTTCTTTCGTTGCTTGTTTTCGTTCGCTCTTGGCATCTGGCATATCGGGCCAAAGTTCTGTCTTCCATAGTTGTTACACGCACAACAGGTGCACGGCCCTGAGTTGTAACCAAACAATATGACCGGACAACCTTGAAGATTTCGGACAACCTTGAAGATTTCAGACTCCCTTTGGCATTCAAACAATGCCGAACTTCACAGTGACTGTTCACGCAGCAAGCTACGTCATTTTGCAGTTGGTAATACAATTCCACTCGTGTCGGTTGCCGTTGTTGACTTCACCCTATAGGGATAGATGCTGTGGTTGCCAAGCGGTACGGGACTTGCATATGTGAGTGTTTGAGTGTTGGGGATTTGTTGTTTGCCTGCCTGCTCTCGCGAAGTGACAACACCTCTCGAGTCGCGACGACGCCGGCTTGGGCAGGCAGTATGGTCCCCCCCAGCTGCCACAGTTACGAAAATGAAACACGTCCAGCACGTTGTACAGTATGCAATGAGTTTGAATCTAGCTACGCAGATTCAGCGGATTCATCCAGTTGGTGCATTCATGAGCGCCGTTGCTCACCAGACCGTCTGGTTGCAGGTATAGGTTTATTCTTGAGGACATGCAGGCCTGAGGGGTTGCAGTGTGCCGGGAAGTAAAATTTTGCACTGTCCTAGCTGTGCCCTCATCTAGTTTCTTTTGCGGGTGTTTATGCCTATACGCGATATGCGTTCGCGCTATAGAGCCTGCCATAACGAACTGTGTGGGTGAATTTGTGAGTAACAGTACATTGCGCTGGTGGTGGTGGTCAGTACGTGTTGGTCAGCGAACAAATCGCGGCAGGACAAACGCGCAGTGCAGCCAGGTCCATCCCTTTGTACTTTTGAAGATTGAGCTTAGTTGGCTTGCTGGAACAACATTTTTCTGCTTATTAACTTACACTCAGTAGTCGACGGTGACCTAGACTACCTGCATGTGTAGGCACCGTGATGTGAGGCATTTTGTTTTAGGGTGTCCACGAGTGCGATACGGCGAACCTTTTTCTGGCTTGACGATCATGCACTGTTTTTTACAGAGAGTACGTCCACCTTACGCTGCGGCATCTGCGGCGATATGAAGGGCATAGCTCCTACAACGCGGTTTAGTGTGGCTGAATGGGCCGACGCCAGGTCATCTTCCTGCCCGGTTACGAATACTGTAACGTTTCAGCTTGTATGAGAGAAGCCCTGCATGTATATGAGGGTTGCATGCACGTTGACGCGCTGCGCTGTGAGAAGCAGTGAGAGCATCTTGGCTTTAGTTGCGTAAGAGCATTTCGGCCCTAGCTGTGCTTTGTCTCGTACTACACTGAGGCGAAATGTTTTGATACGGCAAGATGTGCATTGGCGAGGGCGATCTC
>HG712318.1:14390-24594 GCA_000499725.1 Eimeria brunetti | reverse complement strand
TTTTTTGGTTAGTTTATCTTATATTTATTGGTTATACGTATAGGTCTCGCCTGTGACGGTAAGGAAATATATGTTTTTATTTTATTTTTTATTCTTTTTTACTCTTTTACTCCAGTTTGGCTTCTTTAATTGGCTAGGGTTTATTATTTCGGGAAAAATACCATTTATTTCCTCCTTTTTTTGGTTAGTTTATCTTATATTTATTGGTTATACGTCTAGGTCTCGCCTGGGACGGTAAGGAAATATTTGTTTTCATTTTATTTTTTATTCGTTGTTACTCTTTTATTCCAGTTTGGCTTCTTTAATTGGCTAGGGTTTATTATTTCGGGAAAAATACCATTTATTTGCTCTTTTATTTTTTATTTTTTATATTTATTGGTTATACGTCTAGGTCTTCGCGTGTGACAGTAAGAAAATGTTTATTTTATTTGTTTTTATTTATTTTATTTCATTTCTGCTCCTGTATTTAATTAGGGTTTATATGTTTGGTATTTTGTGAGAAAAGTATTTTTTATTTGCTTTTCAATTTTATTTTCATCATTTATATTTATTGTTTATATGCCGTGGCTTTTCGCCTGTGGCGGTAAGAAAAACTAATATATATTTATTTTTTTACTTTTATTTTATTTGTTTTATTTATGATTAGGGTTTATAAGTGTTTTATTTATGACTAGGGTTTATATGTCTTCGTCTTCGCTTGTGGCGGAGAGAAAAAAATATTTATTTAAGTTTGTTTTTATATTTAGGGTTTAGGGTTTAGGGTTCGTCCTGGGGTTTAGGGTTTAGGTGTTTTTGCTAGGGTTTAGGGTTTAGGTGTCTTTGCTGGGGTTTAGGGTTTAGGTGTTTCTGCGAGGCTTTGGGGTTTTTACCTGTCTTTGCTAGGGTTTAGGGTTTAGGTGTTTCTGCTGCGGTTTAGGGTTTAGGGTCTAGGGTTTAGGGTTTAGGGTCTAGGGTTTAGGGTTTAGGGTTTAGGGTTTGGTGCCTGGCCTGCAGGTGTTTTTGAAGCCCAAGGAATGACATGGAAATTCGTCGCCAACTTCGTTGCCATGCAGCTTAAAGTAAGAAACCCTTTTTTTCTTTTTTTCCTCTTTTCAGTTCTAGGGTTTAGGGTTTAGGGTTTAGGGTTTGGGGTTTAGGGTTTAGGGTATTTGTGTCATTGGTTTTTCTCTTTTTTTTTGCCAGATTTTTTTGAAGGTCGATTCTGTGGTTAGGGTTTAGGGTTTAGGGTTTAGAGGATTTGTGCGACCGTTTTTTTTTTTGCCAGATTGTTCTGGAGATAGGGTCTAGGGTTTAGGGTTTAGGGAATTTGTGCGATCGGTTTTTTTCGTTTTTTATTCTTTTTGCCGGGTTTTTCTGAAGCTTAGGCTTTAGGGTTTAGGGTTTAGGGTATGTGTGCGACCGTTTTTTTTCGTTTTTTTCGCTTTTGCTGGATGTTTTTGGATCTGAGGGTTTAGGGTTTAGGGTTTGGGGTTTGGGGTTTGGGGTTTGGGGTTTGTTTGCAGGCGACGAAGGGGGATTTGGAGGAGACAGCCTCCCGCCTTATTTCTGCTGCTTATTTCTTGGGGAGCGGAGATAATATAAGCGCAATGATTATTAAAATTCATTCTAGCCCTTTTCTGGAACCAGTGGTTTCTGCTGCCGAAGTCGACATTATGGGTCCGGCCCCAAACCCTAAACCCTAGAAAACCCTAAACCCTAAACCCTAAACCCTGCACCCTTCCTCCATCGCGCTTCTTACAAACACAGACACCACCTCACAGGAGCTAGCTAGCTAGCTAGCTACCTAGCTAGCTAGCTAGCTAGTTACCTGTGTAGCTAGCAGCTGGTTAGGGGCCATGCCTTCCTCTAGGGTTTAGGGTTTAGGGTTTAGGGTTTAGGGTATTTGCGTGATCGTTTTTTTTCGTTTTTTTTCTTCTCGTTGCCAGATTTTTTTGACGGTTGGTTCTGTGGCTAGGGTTTAGGGTTTAGGGTTTAGGGTTTAGGGTTTATTCGGTTTCAGGGGTTCGAAAGGAGCTTCCCGTGATGCTTTCTTCTGAAGCAACGGTAAAGCGCAGCGGTGCTTGGGTAACAGACTTGGGGCTGTACGCTACTTTGTATTAACAGCAGCAGCAGCACCACCAGCAGCACCACCAGCAGCAGCAGCAGCAGCAGCAGCAGCAGCAGCAGCAGCAGCAGCAGCAGAAGCAGCAGCAGCAGCAGAAACAGCAGAAAGAGCGGGAGAAAGAGGGCGATTAGAAGCAGCAGAATCCGCTGCAGCGATAGCAGCAAGAGCAGCAGCAGCAGCGGCGTCAGCAGGAAGAGCAGCAGTAGAAGCAGCTGCAACAGCACGACAAGCTGCAGCAGCAGCAGCAGCAGCAACTGCAGCAGCAGCAGCAGCACCAGCAGCAACTGCTGCAGAGGCAGCGGCAGCAGCAGCAACTGCAGGAGAAGCAGCAGGAGAAGCAGCAGCAGCAGCTACCGCAGCAGCAGCATCAGCAGGGGCTGCATCTGCAGCAGCAGCAGTAGCAGCAGCAGCAGTAACAACTGCTGCATCAACAGCAGCTGCAGCAGCAGGAGCAGCAGCAGCAGCAGCAGGAGCAGCAACCCCTTAAAGGGAAAAAAGTCGTGCCGTTATATATACAGGAACATTCCTATAAAAATAAAAAAAAATTAAAAAAATTAAAAAAAAAATAAAAAATAGAAAAATAAAAAAAAATATATAAATATAATTGCAGTTATAATTATAAATGTAAATAAATATATATATTGATAAGCCTACAGAAATACATACTTTTATATGTATTGTATATATATATATATCTCTATATATGTATATATATATATTATATATAGTATATTAATATATGTAATATATATAATATATATATAATATATACTATATATAATATATTATATATTATATATAATATATTGCATATAATATACATAATATATTATATATAATATATATATTATATAAATATAAATATAAATAAATATAAATAAATATAAATATATATGTGTATATATGCTGTAGGGCGCCTTCGCCTTGGGCCTTTTGGTGTTTATGCATAAATTGGTTTATATATTTATATGTTTATGTTTTTTTTCTTTTTTCTTTTTTTTCTATATTTCCTTTTATCCATATATCTTTATTTTTCTGTCCTTTTACCTATCCTTATAGGAGCCACAAACCCTTCTACTTGTTTATTTCTGTTTGGTGATTTGGGCTAAGGGAAAAAGTTTAGGCTAGGGCAAACCCTAAACCCTAAACCCTAAACCCTAAACCCTAGGCAGGCGTTTAAGGGCCCCTCTTTTTGGTGGTGAGGTTTTATGACCCTGGATCTTTTTTGTCTCTTTTATTAATTCGTATGAAGTAAAAATAAAGCAGTATATATATGTATATTTCTTTTTTTTAAATTATATTTTATGTTTCGTGTTTTGCTTTATCCCCTTTTTTCTGCTTTTTACGAAGATGACGGACCCTTATATGTTTTCTTTTCAACTTCGTGTTTATACTTATTCTTATTATTATTATTATCCGTATTATTACGACTATTATTGTCGTTATTATTATCATTATCTTTATTATTTCCATTATTATTATTATTATTATTATCGTTATTATTACCGTTTATGATTATTATACCTTTTATTATTCTTTTCCTTATTCTTTATCATTGTATTGGTATATATATATATATATACATATATATATATATATACATATATAAATACCATTATCATTATTATTATCATCGTTCATTATTATTATTCCCATTCTTATTATTATCACCGTCCATTATTATTATTATTCCCATTCTTATTATTATCACCGTCCATTATTATTATTATTATATTATTATTATTATCGCCGTCTATTATTATTATTATTATTATTATTATTATTATTATTATTATTATTATTATTACGTTTCTGAACAAGTTCATTAATAAACTTGTTCTGACGATTTTTTTTGCTTTTTTCTTTAACTCGAATTCCAACGTTTTCAGCATATCACCGATTGTAATTAAGGCCCAGACTTATTTTTATAGAAGGGAATAATAATAAAAAGAAATAATATTTATAATTCAGCTTTAGTATTTTAGTTTAATTCTATTAAAAATAAAATTCTACTAGTCTTTTCTTTACAACTTTTTCAACTTTTCAGAAAAAGGGCTTAAGCGCTGGTCCCTTTAATAATAATAATATTAATAATAATAATAATATTAATAATAATAATAATAATAATAATAATAATAATAATAGTAGTAATAAAAGTAAAAAATAAAAATAGTAATAATAATAATAATAGTAATAAAAGTAGTAATAGAAGTAGTAATAATAGTTGTAATAATAATAGGAATATTTCCTGGAATTCTTTCAATTCTCCCCTGTATTTAATTAATTTATTTCTGCTGATATTACTTTACTTCTTTTTAAGTTTTAATCCAATTCAAGATAATAAAAAAACAATGGGTTTAAGCAGCTGTTAACGAGAAAGGAAAAGGGCAAAAATAAGTATAAGAAGGGGCATTTACCCTAAACCCTAAACCCTAAACCCTTATCATAAACAATAATGTGCTAATTCATTAAGTTTCAAGCAAAATTTCATTAATCCTTATTCTCCTTTATTGCTGCTGCTGCTGCTGCTGCTGCTCAGCTTTTTCATTCTCCGGCTGCTCTTGCTGCTGCTGCTGCTGCGCCGGTTCCTGTTGCTGCTGCTGCTGCTGCTGCTGCTGCTGCTGCTGCTGCTGCTGCTGCTGCTGCTGCTGCTGGTCTTGCTGCTGCTGGGGGTCCACCGCTTCTTCGTCCGGCTCCTGGGACCTGTGAACCATCACTGCATGCTGCTGCTGCTGCTGCTGCTGCTGCTGCTGCTCGGGGTGCTGTTGCTGCTGCTGCTGCTGCTGCTGCTCGGGGTGCTGCTGCTGCTGCTGCTGCTCTGGGTGCTGCTGCTGCGGCTCTGGGTGCTGCTGCTGCGGCTGCGGGTGCTGCTGCGGCTGGGGATGCTGCTGCTGCGGGTGCTGCTCCCGCTGCTGCTGCTGCTGCTGCTGCTGCTGCTGCATGCGCTGGCGGCAGCCAACTCCCAGCGAGGGGAGACCACTGGCGTAGGCCTCAAACCCCGCCGTCAGCTGTATGGGCATACACCCCGTGAGGGGGTTTAGGGGGGTTGTTCCACTTTTTTGTGGGGGTTTGGGCATAATTTTGGGAAATCCATTATTAGGGTTTAGGGTTTGGTTTAGAAGGGTTAATTTGGGTTCTTTTTCTAGATCCGGCTTTTCTTTTTCTCCCCCTTTCTGTTTTTTCCCGCTTTTTACCCCCCCAGATAATTTAAACTTGGTCAGTTTCCCCTTACCCCTTCTGGGGTGGGGCCCCTCTGCTTTGTTTTCTTTTTGGCTATTCCCCTTCTTCTTTTTAAACAGACTGAGCCTCCCCTTCTTCTTTTTCCCTCCTGCTGCTGCTGCTGCTGCTGCTGGTCCTGCTGCTGCTGCTGCTACTTCGCCCTCCGGTGCTGCTGCTGCTGTTGCTGCTGCATCTGCTGCTGCATCTGCTGCTGTTTCTGCATCGCTGCTGCTATCTTCTGTGTCCGATGCTGCTGCTCCCTTTTTCGACCCTTTTTTCTTGAATACGCTCCCTAGCTTACTCTTTACTCCTTTCTTTCCCTTCTTGCTGCTGCCTGCTGCCTCAGAACCGCTGCTGCTGCTGCTGCTGCTGCTGCTGCTGCTGGGGTCTCCCGCCGCCGCTTGCATATCTATGCCGCCATCTGTTTTTTTGCTGTTTATTTTTGCTTTACCCTTCTTCCCACTACGGGGTAAAAAGGACTTTCTTTTCTTTTTCTTTTTTCCTTGTTGGGGGCCCCCCTCACTATCACTGGAATTGGTGTCTGTAGAACTACTTAATTGCTGCGAAACGTCGTAAGAATTCGATTTATTTGAAGATAATTTCCGGCCCTTTAGGGGATTGCTTACGCCTAGACCCGTAGCAGTCATAGCCCCCAAAAGGGTACCCTCCCCCCGTGCTGCCCAGGGGGCCCCCTGGGGGCCCCTCTGCTGCAGCAGGACCAGGGCCAAAGCCACCAGCTGCATGCATCTTGCAGCTAAACCCATTGTAGATACACCTCCCTTAGACACACGCTGCTACTGGGGTGTATGGGGGTAGAGGTGGCTGGCAGCTGCCCCTCCTACCCACATACGAAGCCAACTGCAGCAGCAGCAGCAGCAGCAGCAGCAGCAGGAGATATGGGTGAGTGGATGTCAATAAGCAGATTTTCAGCAGCAGCAGGCCGCTGGTCAGTCAGTAAGACTGAGGTGGCTGTGGGGGAAGGGTCCAGCCTCTGAACTGGGGGGGAAATAAACCCTTATAGTGTAAATGCATGCGCTAGAAAGGAAGAAAGATGCATGCATGCAAAAAATTCAGGAAAAGGCAGCTATTCAATTAAACCCCAAGTACAGGTGGTAATATACCGTCTTGGGGCCAATGGAGGCAGAGGTGTCTGCCCAGTCTTCGGCTGCATGCGGTGTCTACGGAGAAAAAAAGGCAAAAATACATTTATATGTAAATAATAATAAAGGGATTCTTCATTTGAATACCGTCTAAAGAGAAAAAAGCCAAAGAAGAAGGAGGCCGCAGCCAGGCGGGTCTTCGTGCCATGCAGAATTGCAAATGACCACCGGTGCAGATTCAAAGAAACAGGCGTAGCGGCCTCTGCCTTTTTTCTTGAATTCTTGGCTTTTTATATTCAAAAATCTGCAATAAATATAAATATACAAAGATCAGAGGTTATTATTTTTGCAGATTTAAAGATATTTGTGCCCACATCGGGGGAGGCGGCGCCTCAGCTCCACCGCCGCCGTGCCGAGCCCAGTGGGAAACTGCAAAGTACGCTAGAGAAAAATAGTATTTATTCGTCTTCTCGTCGTAAATTAAACTTAAAAATACATTTGTTTACTCTTTGAATCGGCGTGTGCAGTTGAAACGCCCGAGTGTATGGGGTACATCGCACGGGGAGGGGCCGAGCGTAGCTGTCGACGATCTATTAAAGCCCGTGGAAACAAAAGGGAATAATTAATATATTTATATGCTGTAAAATGTAGAGATATTTAGAGGGGTTTGGAGTGCAAGTATGGCTCGAGGAAACTTGCTGTAATCGCTGTCCACTGAAGGCCGCTTGTGGTGTATAGGCAGCTTCTTGAAATTGTGCAGATTCCCCATAGGTGCACGAGACAAAGGGGAATAAGAGCCTTCTTAACAATAATTTTGCACATTTGTTGGAAGTAATATAGTTTTTAACCTTCATTTGTTGCATTCTTCACGATGGGCGACGGCATTAACCTCCGTCGTCCGTCTTTACTTCAGTTGCAGCAGCTGCGGAACAGCGCCAGCTCGAAGCTGAAGGAACTTGAGGCTTTAAGAGAAGAAACTGAGGCCTTAGAGCAAAGGCACCGTCATATTTGTTCGGAAATCATCGGCTTTCAGACAGAGAGCCGGGCGATAGACGCGGATCGCAAAGAGAAGGCAAGGAATACTATAGCCTGTGCAGCTGAGAGAAACGAACTTGAATCGGAAGTAGAGGCACTGAGGCGTGAGGTGACGATTCAAAAAGAAGAAATGCAAACCCTCACAGTCCTGTGTGGAAGACGCAGGCAGGCCCTCTTTTTTCCTCTAAACCCTAGACAGCATACACCTATTAAACCCTTTTTGGGTCCAATGGCATCCAGGCTGGAACTCACAACGGAATGCGAGGAGTTAATGCAGGATCTTAAACAAGACAATGTAGAGGATGTAAGTAGAGTATCGCATGCAGCGCCCCTGCTGCTGCTGTTGCTGCTGTTGCTGCTGCTGCAGCGGAAAAAACTAACAGCAGCAAACCCTTGATGCCTAAGTTCTCCTCTCCCTACACAGGCGCAGCTAAGTAAAGCTGCTGAAATATCTCAGCGAGCAGCAGAAGTAGTTAAAGAAATAGAGGGAAAGAGAAGGACAATTGCAAAGTTGAAAGAGGAGACAGCAAGTCTCCAGTCTCAGACTCAAGTAAGGATTATATTCTCTCTTCCTGAACTCCAATTATTATTCATATCGCTAATGCATAAACAAAGGAAACTGCATCCTCTCGTCTCCGCATTCAAAGGGCCCTGCAAGCGCTGAAGGTGTAACCCCCATCTCAGGTGTACAGACACCTGAAATATATTCACCTCATGAAGAACCAAATTTCTTCTTTTCTGTACTTCCATGCCCTTCCCTGCAGCGTTTAGCAGGGGGCCTGTGCTGCGTCTCCCCGAACCCCAAACCCTAAACCCTAAACCCTTATATAAAACGAAACAACGGGGGTGCTTACAAGCGCTGCTGTACTTCCACTACAGGAATAGGGACTTAATTAATTTATTCCACTGGTGCAGCGTATCCATGTCTGTTCTAGGCTCCGTCCTATTTCTACTAATGTGCCGTTGCTTATTATTAAAGAGGACGGTTCAACGGGCATGAAGTCTTAACTGAGAATTGAAAACTCTAAATATTAAACCCTAGGCTTTAAAGCCCAAACCCTAAACCCTGCCAGTACCTCACAGCTCTTAGAAAACTGCAGCGTTCAGACTAAACCCTACAGCGTCCCTGCTGCTCATTATTAGTCGGGCTTGACGAACTACTTCAATTTTAAATATGGTGAGAGCAGCAGCAGCAACAAAAAGCCTATTTGCAAATAGTGGAGGCATACTGCAGCAAGGGTGCCGTGGCACTATAGGAGGGTCGGCTACAGCAAGAGCAGCAGCAGCAGCAGCGCAGTTTGCTGCAGCAAGGGTGAGAAGGAGCAGCAGCAACACTAAAACTAGCAGAGACGCCTCGTGCAGCAACAGCAGCAGCAACAGCGGCAGCAACAGCAGCAAGCTTGGTGCTAGACACCATAGCCCTCCCCTCGCTGCTCGTCAAACCGAGGCCTGTCTTAGTAGAGCCAGAGACGGAGGTAAGTGAGACACAGACTATTGAATAAGTTGAATAATATATATGGGCTTTAAGCCGGGAGGTTTAGATATTAGTGCGAGGGTTTAGGGTTTACGGTGTGCGGTTTCGAGCGGGCAAAGCCGGTGCAGCGACGGCGGTCTAGCTAGTGCAAGATGCAAGATTGGGGTTTAAGCTGCTTCCAGCTGGGATTTTACCTGTGTGCATCATGAATTGAACACAAATTAAATTTAATTGATTACAGTTAAATTTATATTTATGGAGACGGCCGAATTTTTGCATATTGAATCATCGTCGATGATGTGCACCGTGCACACCGATGGCAAGGCCGTAGCGAGCGGCGGCTTGCGTAAAGAGTATTTTCACGAACGAAATGCCGAATAAACTGAAAATTCATGAAGGCAATTAAAAATTATAAATAGTTTTCTAAAGAATCTTGAAAATCTACCACATTTAACCCCCTAATCGCAAAGCCTGCACGGGGGTGACCAGCCTCCCTCGCCGCAGCTCGATGTCTAGCACGAGCACAAGACAGCTCCCTCGCGGATTGCGGGGGTTGGGGTTGCGCTGTCAGTCCACACAACTTTTTTTTTTCTCTGTTTGGATGATGTTGATGAAGGTTTGTTTGGTTTGTTTGAATGATAATCAAACGCTTACTTAATAAGCGTTGTTTGCTTGCTTCTTATTCCTTATTTTTGGTGTACTGCAGTGTCTAGGCAGCTGCGGAGACGTGCTGCCTAGGCATGACTGGGATAGACATCGCTTTCAAAACCGATTCTTCTTCTTCATCCTTCTTCTTCTTCTTCTTGATTCTTATTTGTTTTTAATTCTAATTTAATACCTACCGCCAGGTATTACACGCCCAGAAACTGCAACACCAGGAGCTGGCCTCAACAGGCATTCAGCTTTCCAGGCTTGCAAGGTGGGGCGCTGAGCACACACCCGTCTCTGTTGCTTCATGAGCCACTTTAGCTTCACCTTAGCTCATCTTCCTGTGTTTTAAATCTAATTGTCCTGTAATAGAGCAGAAAAGTTGAATTTAAAGCACCAGAGACGCGCCATGTAGGGGAGGTGGATGCGATGCTTGAAGTTGAATCAAGTGTGTGCTGTGCTGTGTGCAATATGAGACGGCTCTTCTTCCTGTCTTCGTGTCTTAGCTTGTTTGGTATTGCTTTGCTTTGCTTTTTCCCTTTTTATTTTATACCTTTCTGGTTTTTTTGAAGGTTTGCTTTCTGCTTTGCTTCTGCTTTGTGCAGTGCAGCGGCGACGCGGCGA
>HG712307.1:0-19485 GCA_000499725.1 Eimeria brunetti | reverse complement strand
GCCCCGGGGGGCCCCCCAGCCGACAGCCAACAAGCTGTGGCGCTCATTGGATGCGTAGAGACGGCACAGAAACTTGTCAGGTGCGCGGGGGCCCTAGCGGTTGCAGCGGTTGGCGCAGCGGATTCTGGAGGGGCCCCTGGGTTCCCCATGGGGGCCCCTGGGTTCCCCATGGGGGCCCCTGGGTTCCCCATGGGGGCCCCTGGGGCCCCCGGCTCTGCTGGGAGCTCGACAGTCGTAACGCCGCGAACCACAGAAGAGGGTACAAGCAGCGGGGAGGGCCCCGCTGCAGCTTCTGACGTATCAGAGACAGAGAGGCGGCTGCGGCAGGAAGTGGCGAAGCGGCTGCAGCTGCAGCACCAGACGGCAGCGTTGCACCGGCGGGTGTTGGAATTGACGGAAGATTTGAAGGATTCGCAACAAATGATTGAAGAGCAGAGGGAGGCTGAGCGCGAAAGAACGAAAGCTGTACGTGCGACCTGCACGTACACCGCAGGCTGTCTGCCCGTGAACCAACTAAAAACCGAGTAAAATGAACCAATAAGTAAATAAGCAATTTAGCGCCTTGGTTACAGCTGCTGCCCTAACCTCTAAGCCATTAAATACGAAACCCATGAAAAGGGGCACAGGGGTGGAGCTGTTGCGGTGTACGTACACTGTGCATTCGACACGCAGGCCGGCAACGAAGAGATAGAAAGGCTGAAAACGCAGCTGGGGAGGGTCACAGAACAGCTAGAAACCGTCCGGTTGGTTCACAACTCAAGCCCTAAACCCTAAATCCTAGACCTGTTATTTGGCTGCCCTGTTGCTGCTGCATGCACACGCGTTCAGGCTTGATGGCAGGGGCTTAGCAAAACCAAGCGCAGGGCGCCTGGATCCTGTGTTGTACTGCTTCTTAGGACCAGGGTTTAGGGTTTAGGGTTTAGGGTTTGGCTGTTGTTTCTGGTTCATGTTTGCTCAGGCAGCTCTACAAGGAGCTGCTGGCCAGTTACGAAAAGCGACAGAACAGCAAACTGCAGGATGCCTCAGAGGAACTGACGGGAGAGAACAAAGACCTTCTCCTTCAACTCCGCTCGTGGCAGGTAGGTGCTGCTAGGGTTTAGGGTTTAGGGTTTAGGGTTTAGAAGTGGCGATTGCCTGCCACTGCGCACCACCACACTTCTGCCGGTTTGTGTGTCTCCTCTAAGCAACTGCATACAGACTGGCAGCTGCTGTTGCTGCATAATCTGCTGCTGCTGCAGCTCGTGTGAGTGTGGGGTAGCAGCAGCTTATTCGTATTATTGGTTTCTTACTAACCCATCTCCTCTAGTTGTTCGATTTCTGTCTCCTCTTTTGTCTCCGCGCAGGCCTCGCATGCTGCCGTCTCCCACGCGTTGCAGGAGGCCCTGTCAGAGTTGGCAGACCTCCGAGGAGATGCAGCTGTACGCACTAAACCCTAGACACCAAACCCTAAACCCTAAACATCAGTTCTTCGGGGGTTGGCGTGCCCCCTACGTAGCGCCGTCTCCACAGACTTGAACGGGGGATGACTTCCCGCTGCCTCGCGAGGGTCATTTAGTGCTTGCATGCATAATCTCTTGCCGTCTTTTTTACAGCAGGAGTTTATTTAATTCTGCCTTTTGTATTTGCATTTGGGGTATGTGTGTTTAAACACAGAGGGTTCATGCGCTCGAGAGAGAACTGGAAACGGTCAAGAGAGAAAGCGGAAGACTGGAAGAAATACGCGAAATCCAGAGCCTCTCAGGTGTGCATACACCCCAGACGAATTATTGAATGCGGGAAGAACAGTTTAATTTGCACATTGATCGAGCAGCTGCAAAATATAGCGAAATTAACAAAGCAATGTGCTGCTGCTGCTGCAGTAGGCCCTGTTTTGGGTTTGGGGCTTAGGGAGGAGGGTTTGGAGGCAAGTTCGAGGAGTAGCTCACCTACATTATAAAGAACCTAACCGCTAGTATTGGTATTGTTTGCGGTTTTGTGAATGGACCTCAGAAGTCGAATTAATCAAAGCCCATTCTGAAAGAGATGAAATGGAAAAAGAACTCCAAGAAACAAAAATGGCCGTTGAGAAGTATGCGCGCGTCTTGAAGAGAGTTCAGGTACGTACGCCGGCTTCTAGGGTTTAGGGTTTAGGATTTAGAGGTGCGAGAAGAATGTTTTGTTCAGCTGCTTCGCTTCTGCACATAGCGGTCTCTGGTGGTCTGGTTGAGCGCTTGTATTTTAACTCTTTAGGGTTTAGGGTAATTTTGGTGAGTGTTCGTGTACTATCAATGATTTTCCTTCTTCATGTGACACCACGGGCTCCTCTCTCTCCTTCTCGTTGCTCTGCGGTGTACAGACGGACCACGATGCTACCGTCAATCGGCTCCGGAGCGAATTGGCCGCCACTCAGAGTGAAATGCAGATGATGAGAAATGACATTGGAGCTGTAAGCGCAACTCTTAGATGCCCTCCCTCCTGGCTTCGGCTGTATGCACCGACACGCTAAATGGGCGAAGCAGCAACTAAAAAGTGTATAATTATATTAGTTATATAATTAGTGATTGCCGGTTTGACTGTTTCGCAGAACGAAACTCTGAAAACTCAGTTCCAAGACTTAGAAAAACGGCTAGCAGAGGCGGAGCAAGAGCGCGATCTTGCAAGGGCGACGGCGAAAAAATACGAAGAAGATAACAAAACCATCTCGTGAGCCCGAGAAAACAACGGAAATTCAGCAACCAAATTTACTTTAGGAAGTAATCGGGGTTAAGTCCAGGGTTTAGGCAGCAGAGCACAGAAATCAGGGCTAAGTGGAGGGCTGAGACATCAGGGGTTGAGTTTCTGAGGGCTGCATAAGTTAAAATGCAGAGGCGAGATGATGGAAACCGAAAAGGGAGAATGTCGCCCGTGCATGCATCTCCTAACCTCCCCATGAAGGCTCATACATTATCTTCTGAATAGGCTTTATAGGACCCAGCCTGAGCTTGTAATACGATTGGATTACCGTACACTACTAATTTGGTTGGCTTTCCTTCCGTTTTTCTAATGTCAGGGAAGGCATGCAGAAGTTGCTGCAGAAGCTCCACGCACAAGTCGACGACCAGGACTATTTTGTGGACAAGAGAATTATCGCGCAAATGATTGCAAAACACCAGGAAATGCACGTGAGCGGCCTGCACACATCATTGAATATAATATATATGTATTGTTGCGGGTTTGAGTGCACTGTTTAGTAGGACCTTTCTGCATTTGTTTCCACCAGCACTTCCTTGAATCCTCGGAGTTGCGTATCTATGGCGGCATGTCAGTCAGTTACCAGCCCCGCACTGCATGCATTGAACGAGTGTACAGTTGATGGTCCAAGTATTCTAAGGCGCATTCTTATAAAGACTTTAGCAGCAGACCGCTTTGCGAATTTATATGCATGCATGCAACATGCATGCATGCATGCATAAAGGAGCCGTTGGCGACGGGGTGTTTGTACTGTGTACCCTACAGGGTAACATGAAGCGGCGCGACGAAATCTTTTTGTTGATTTGTGACGTTTTGGGATTTTCGGACGAAGAGAGGGAGCGATATGGCCTCCCGCGCAAACAGAGCGAAAGAGGACGAGAGGTGAAGCGACCACACGACTTATTTTCTGATTTGCATCGTAGTGCACTTACGAAAGCGCGTTCATACCTGCTACACGCTGTGGTGTACATACCTATATTGCACCAGGGAGCTAGAGAAAAGGTCAACGCGTCTTTTCTCACAACAAAACGCCAGAAACATTTGGCTTCTGTACGATTGCCTCGTTCTCAGCCCTGCGTGTGTGACGTTACGTGCGAGAGCGTTGTACACAAATATTTTATTATTCATTATATATTTTTGGTTTCACAGAGCTGACGAATTAAAAGTGGAATGCGCATTTGCAAACGCAACCGTGGAAATTGCAGGGCTGTCTGTAGTTACATGTAAACACATTAGCGCGCGTGCTCGTGTGCACGTATGTCTCTGCAACTAATTGCATTCAAACCAAATGCACTTTTCTTTACTTTTAGTTGTTAATGCAGGGTGCTATTGGCTTTTGTGGGCGTGTAACTGCATACGTATACACAAATTCTGGCACAGAAAGCTGCATGCGCCTAAGGCTGACCCCTCTGCCTCTGCCTCTGCCTGCGTTGACTTTACTATCATTTTCTGTCTGCTTTCCGTTGCAGGGCGGCAGCCTCTCGGAACAGTTTGTGGAGTTTTTAAACGGCGAAGTTTCGTAGTTCGCATGGGGAAAGTTGGCTAGCCCAGAGTGTACAGATCAGCTAGCTAGCCAGTGGCGAACTGTTTGGCTAGCGAGCCCGCTTGTGCTATCGAAGAACCAGGGGGGTGGAAGATGTTTCCTGCTGTTATGGAGTTAACGTACGTTGCCCAGCGGCACAGATTGCAGCTACAGCCAGGAACCTGAAATATTCGTTTTGTAAGAAAGCCGCATCTCGGCTATTAAGCTAACGACCTCTCACCACACGTATGCCTTGAAGGGTGGGTAGAGGAGCCTCATCAGCTGCGGCAGAAGTGGTTGCTGCTGGAGCAGTTGCTGCAGCAGCAGTTGCAGCAGCAGTTGCTGCAGCAGCTGTTGCAGCAACAGCTGCTTCAGGGGTTCTTAGGGAGTCGGAAAGGGACGGATCTGCTGGGCTCTGCGGCTGCTGCGGTCTGGGGTTGATGCGTCTTGAGGCCGCACGTCTGTCTTCGTTCTCCTGTGAATTGAATGGAGACGTCTGGCGTTTTCTGCAGAAGCCAGGGGAATGTGCCTCTGCTGCAGTGGCTGCTGCCTCAGCGGCTGCTCCAGCAGCCACTGATGAGGTCACTGACACCGCGGTTGAAGTCGGCTCTTGCGACGGCTCTTCACTTGAAGTTCTGCTATTTCGAACGGAGGCAGAAAACGCTTAATGAAACGTTTTGGGAATTATTGAACCAAATGCGTCATACGGGCTTTGAGATAATGGCTCCGGAGAGGCGGCAGACTGTGGCAAGAGAGAAATGCGGCTTAAAGCCACCAACGCAGTCACTGAAACCCTGTGCAAGGCGACTGCGGAGCAGACGTGAGCTGCTGTTTCTTGTCAGTTGCTGTTCATTTGTTGCTTTCTTACTTTGAAATGCGCGTTTCTGATTTTAAATTGCGGGGGAGGGTTCAATAATTCGAAAATATTTTCATGAAAAACAATTCATTACCTCTTCAGCCCAAGTGAGTGCACCGCTTGCTTCATCCATTGCCACCGAATGCAGAAGTGAATTTAGGCTGCAGTTTAACTGAGAGGATCCTTCCGAAAGAAGAGATGTAATTATTGCAGCTACAATATAGTAATATTATTATTATCGTGGAGTAATAAAGCGAAGGCGACCGGCTTAGCGTTTCTTCTTTTGGCTTGCTGATTCCAGAGTTGTATGAAGTCTACTGCTCAGGTGTACAGACACCTGTTGAACTGAACGTTTGAGCGTATAAACCAATAAACTGCGTTCATGTGGTGGAGCTGCTCCATCAATGCGGTGCACGCTGCATGAGGAAGAGGCTGTATACACACCACGGGCTAGACTGAAATAGTCGCACGGGTTCAGTCCAAAACTACAAAGGAATGAAAAAACAAGAAGTCTCATCTAAATCCGAAAGTGATGGCTGGTGTCTGCAGCAGCAGTTCACACTGCCACTTATAATTAGTCGCCTGCTCAAAGAGTTTCCGTAAAGGGGGGGGGTATTCGACAATTTCCCTCTGCTGGCGTGCACGCGCGTATATGTGTACGTATGTATAGTCCGTACACATTGTACCATTTTCGTGTTGATTATATAGGTGAAGGAGCGTCTCGTGCCCAATGGCACATTCAGTTGTTGTTAATTCATTCAACATGATTTTAATTTTCCCTCGCTTTCCCTCTTTGCCCTCACAAACGAAAACCAAAATTGAAGCTTTTTTGTATTCCCCCCGCTTCATCTTTTTCATTATGCTGGACGTACACCGGAGTAGTAGAGTTTATCCCCGCCCGTCTGCTTGACAGCGTCATTTTTGCACCGGCGCTCCATTTTTGAGTTTATCGCAAACCCGCGTCAAAGTATTCAGCCTCTCGTGGGCCTGTCGGAGCGCGACGGAGAGGCCGAGGACCTGAACGCCCACAGGCAGACAAGTTTCAGACTGTAGCAACCATCCCCGGCAGCTAGTTGTCAACGGATGCATTGCGCAATTTGCACAGGATTTATAGTCAGCTGCGCCACGTGTGCGCTGCACGGAATATGCTGCTGGAATGTGCTAACGCAAGCTCTTTTTGTGTAGCCTTTAGTGTTTATCTTGTTGTTTTGTGTTGCCGTCGAAGACGGGACCCACCTGGTTCTCCAACACCTGATTCCTGATTCGCAGATCATTCAGTGTCTTGCACGTGGCCTCTGGTGTTTGTTTCACCTCTCTTTTGGGAGGTTTGCGCGGGCCGCTGCCGAGCTTAGACCCTTTCAGCGGTACGTACACCGCAGTTGAGGCGTCTGCGTAGGCCGTGCTGTGCATATAAGGGCCCTCAGCCAGCACTTCGGGTGCAAATTCTACGCAATGTTGCTCTCTCCCCGGATCTGCAGAAACAGAAACAACTCCCTTTAAATAAACAGCCGTTGCACCGCCTCTTGTCGAATATCAATAAGCTGAGGGGGTCAATACATGATCTTTAGCGCAACTGTTACGAACGTCAAATGCAGAACTCTTGTCCCGCTACCTGTAGCTGCACCTATCTTTGCCCCTTGGCACGTAGGTGAACATACGTATACCAACGCTTTATAATTGGGAGCTGTAGCCCCACCGATACGGTGCATACACAACTATACGCTCTACTATATAAACCTATATAAGTATATATATGTGCACCCGTATAACATGCATACACCGTCTAAACTTGCCTGCCTGTATCAACAGTGGGGTGCTTCCAAACTCTGCAGGTACCATCCCAGCCTGGCTGTATTCTCCTCGAATTTGTCTCTGCAGCCGCGCGAGAGGAATTGTCTTCGTCTCGTGGCTTTGACACCAGGAAAGGCCACCCGTGACCATTGGCCAGATGGGAGGCCCATTCTGCCCAAATATGGCCTCAGGAGGGACGCAGAAGCTGTTATTTCTCGTCATAGAAGGCTGCTGCTCCTCCTGCTGCTGCAAGTGCTGCTCCTCCTCCTCCTGCTGTGGATCCTGTGGCTGCTGCTGCTCCTGCTGTTGCTGCTGTTGCTGCCGCTGCTGCATTTGCGTGAGATATTTCTCTCCCTGCGCCGCCCCCTGCCGCTCTTCATCTGCGATGAGGGACTCTGCAAAGCTGGCGTGAGACAGAGAGAGGCTGACAGGCGCTGCGCCTGAATTCGGTTCTTGCGGCTCTGCCTCAACTCTCTTATCCGTGATATGCTGCTGCTGCTGCTGCTGCTTCTGCTGCACCGCAGGGGCAGGAGGTCCTGTTGCTTTGCCAGCCGACGAGGCCGAAGCGCGCTCCCTTCCTGCAACAAAACTGAACACGCATCTGTTGGTCAGCTGCAACTTTCCAGTCCCGTGCATCCCCCTACTCGGTGTAGTGTGAGGCGAATCTGTTGTGCGTATTGGCATGCATGCTGTGCATGCGCCGAAGTTGCATGCATGCTGTGCAACCGAGGAGCATGCACGAGCTGAGGCGCATGTGCCTTTGTCAGCCCCGAATCTTTGATATTGTTGCCACAGCCACTTGCTGGCGTTTAGACGTCCAGCCTTGCCGAGCTGTTGCCTTGTATGCTTTCTGTGTATTTTCTTTTTAGGTGCAGTATGTTTTGTATAATATGCATTACATGCATGGCGCATGTGGAATATAATCTATATTTGCATGCGAAGCATATAATGTTTATGTATGCAAGGAAGCAGTCGCAGAGCGTAGGCGACGCTCGAGGTTTCCCTCAATACGCGGTGTTGTCAGACATTCCTGGGGCTGTGGCAGCTTTTAGTGAAATTTTAGTGAGCAAGAGGCGTCAGCGTAGTTGAGGCCGCCTCAGCGTTATCCCCTCTACGCCTATCCGGCTAGCCAACTGGCCTTGAATGCCGGGAAATGCCGCTGCAGCTTTCACTGTGTGTTTAGGCGTCTGCTTTAGTGCAGGTTTGCCCAACTCGTACCCTCTGCTGTTAATACTGCGGAAGTATCGCCTCGATGTGGGTTGAGAATAGCAGAAACAGCAGCGGAGGCAGCAGCAGCTGCAAGGCTGCTTGCGCTGGCCTGGGGTTCTGAAGGAAGAGGAGTTGTTGCGTCTGCTGTTGCATGTAACCCAGCCGCCTTTAGTGTGCCTGACAGCTCTTGTTGAAAGGCAATTTGTTGCTGTGCATTTTCTGTTTGATTGAGAACGGTAGAGGGCGAGCTTGGGTTGCCTGGGGGGTCGGAGGTGAAAAAGGGTTCGTCAGCGAATGATATTTGCAGCTTTCCCTGTGCCTTAGAGGCCCCTGATTTGCGCGATTTAAGAGCAGATGTTTCTCTTGAAAGCGAGGGAGAGGCAACACTGCCTTCTGTTGGAGGGGAGGCAGCACGCGGGAAGATCTCCGGCGTGGAGTGTACGCTGACCTCCTCCGGCAGCTCAGCCGACAGCAGGTGTGAATGCACAAAAGTCTGCTGCTGGGGTGCATCCTGCAGAATGGATGTCTCCCCAGTCACAACAGATCTATTAAGAACCCCAGAAGCCGTTGCTGTAGCAGCTAACGTAGCTTCATTGCGGGGGCTATGGGCACCGATCTCTGGGCTTCTTCCGAGGCTACACTCCTCTGTAGACCTCTCCAAATGCAGACGGCCATGTGGAGAGAGCGGTGCAGACAGCAGGATGCTGCGCGTACTTCCTAGGTCGGATCTTTCTGGGGGAGCTCGACAAATAGGGCTGAGACGTAAAGTTGTCAAAGGCACGTGTTCGTACACATTGCCATGATGGCCCCCGACAGCTCCCTCCGACGTACCCACACATGTATTACGGAGAGAGACACCACGTCGAGTACCCGCCGCCTGCATCGGTAGCGCAAGAGAGATAATGAACGTAGTCTTACATGCATGCGTGAATTTTCTCCAGCATTTTTGGGAGTTTCCCCCCCAAAAGTATGATTTTAACGATGGAAACACGGTGCAAAAAACTTATAAAACAAATGCCTACTTATAGGTTATATGCAGTTTTTGTTGATACTCTTTGAATTTACATTTAGCTGCCCGTCAACTTCCCATAATACTTCCATCTCACAGTTGTTTGAAGCGTGCGTGTGTGTTTGCAAACGCTGCCGGGGCACTGTTTGCGCGTGCACTGGTGTTTGAAAGTGCATTGAATCTGTACAATTTGTTCCTTTTAGAGGACAACAGAGTGGGAAAGGGATCAAGCAGTAGCCATAGCCAGTTTTTGCGGGAAGAGTCATCCTTGGGGTGCTGTGTATAAAAACGTGTGCGAGTATTTTACATGTATGATATATAGTAATAAGACTATAATAAAGCAATAAAAATATGAAATGACGGGGAATGCAGGAGTTCTTACTTCGCCTTGCTGGAATGCATTTGAGCCGCTAAGAAGAGAGGCCAGGCTGCGCATCTCGTCGAGGCAGCTGCGGAGGAGATCACGGTCTGTTGCTGTCAGCTGCTGATTTGTGTCAGGTGGTGGCGCAACAGGCACCCCCTCGGGCGTATTGGCAGGGGGGGCATCCACCGAGACGGGGTCTGTTTGTATTTCCTTTTCAGAGGTTTCTACGTTTGAGGCAGCAGTGGCCGCTGTCGCCTGTTCAGCCATTTCAAGAGCGACTTCGTCTCGCACTTCTAAACGAAGCTGCTCTAAGAACTCTTTGCTGCTCTTGGGAAATTTCTCCTCTTCTTTTTTGGCCTGTTAGGAGGCAGGCAGCGCATAGTTAGCTGCCTTTAGAAGTTAATTGATTGTCGCCTCTGCAGCAGTTTATTGCAAAAGCGCGACTAAAATACAAACATGTGTTTCTTGTGACAGAATTTGTTGTTACTACAACTAGATATTTTAGCATGCCGCTTGCTCTGACGTACAAACTCCTTGCACTTCTCCGCCGCTGTTAGTGCATCTTCCTTGACGTTCTCCACTTTGTCGAGAAACTCATTTGCCTGGGTAAGATTCGCCTCCAGTTCGCGCATTTTCTCATCCTGGCTTTCGACGAGTTCCGTCTGTACATTCCAAGCGACGGGAAACAACTGCACACCCTGGAGGCGAGGAGTTCTTTCGTGCTGACCTTAGATGGATAAGACACTTAACCGCTTCTGTGAAAGGCTGATATACCTCAAAATGTGCAACACTACCACAAGAGAATTCCCAGCCATTATCTAGCGCGTACTACTGTAAAGGCCTTTGTAAGTACGTGATTCTACATGATGGCAGCTGGAGGAAACTCACTGAACGTGCTCAAGATTTCACCCGACCCCTAACCCTAAACTATAAGCCATAAACCATACACCTTTAAAACTAAGTACCACAAGCTTCTAAAAAGAGGGCAGCAACGGCGGGTGGAGGTGTGCGCTGAACTGTGTGACAAAATCGTGCAATGACCTTTTTGCAGTGGGTTGGGAAACACACAAGTTCTTTAATTCTCAGCGACGCTGCTTTGACTTTCTCTAGTAGCTCTAGAGATGCAATAGGCCCCTCTCCCTGCGTGATTTCATCTACGAGTGCGGCTTCAAAGTTGGCGCCTTTGTAGTCCAGGATGAAACCGATGCGTTTTTTAACAACTGGGAAGATGTTCTTGCAGACCGCAGCCCCCGCCTCCTCGGTCGTTACACTTAAGGCGTCAAGCCCGCTTTCGCCGAGCATTGCTTTCATCATTTCTGTTACCCAGTCGCCGGTACCTCCGGCTCGCGACAAGCGGAAGCTTTTGCGAGCCATCTTGCCGTATTACATGTGTAAAGCCTCATTAATTTATCGGAAATACTGCTGGTTTATGTGCCCGTTAGAGGGTGTAATTAAACTGAAGTATTGCAAACAGTCGACGGTTTTTCCTTAGCTAGGCCGCGCCCACGTGCGGTCAGTTCTGCCCACATTGCATGCGTTCGGAGAGGGAAACAAACAATTTTTCGACTTCTTGTACGTTACATTAAGCCACATCGTGTCGCAGAACCAATGCGTCACTCCATAGCTGTCGCGAACTCGCGGAGAAGCTGAACGGCCGCTGTTTACGTTCCAAGGTTACAGAGGAACACCGTGATGTTGACACCGAAGAAATAAGCACACCACCTGTTTATAAGTAACTTGAAATGAGCACACTGTTAATCCCAAACTCTTTAAAAGATGTCGTGTAATTTCCGAGACGATGTTTCATGCGCAAAGGGAAAACGCTGGCGTGCATGCGACGCATCCAGGTCACCAGCCTGCCGGACGATGCGTTCAACAACAAGCTGCTGTTGTAGACCCTCTTGGGCCTTCATAGCCCAGCAGCCCTTTTAGTTCCTTGTTAGTATTCATAGGCCATTTGAAAAAGACAACAAACACCTTTCTTTCGTCTTTCCAGCCCCGTGGGCGCACCATGCGGCCGCGAGCAGCAGCCCCTGCTGAAGCCCACCGACGGCGGATTTCCTTTCCATTGTCCCTCAAAGAAGCCTTAGAAGCATAATATAAAAAGAAACAGCCCTATCAATGCCTCTAACGCTCAACCTTTGCACGGTCTCCTCAAATTTCGAAATGGCAGGCGACAAACCACTGAGGTCACCTCAACCAACCAAAGCAAGTATACGGAAACGCCCAACAAAGGGGAGCGAATGCTTACAATAAGCAAATTAAATCAGCCAAATAGATAGTCTACATAACCCATTTGCTATGAAGCCAATATATAGCGAAGCCGGGATGTGTCACCCACGGGATCAACGGGAAAGCAGACACCTGTGCAGCAAGCAGTCCAACGCTTGAGAATACGAGGCAAAACGCTACAGATAAAGATCTATATTTTCATATTCAAGCGATACAGAGGCGCGTCCCTACATTTAAGTGTTGATAGTCAATCCAGCCTGGCCACTGCGGGAGCCTGCAATATGCTGTGCATAACATCGTACACCTCGTCATAAGAAGAGTAGATGTTATGACATTGGACGAACCCACGCGTAGAAAACTCGAAGCGCTTGCGCACATACAGCGTATGAAAGGGATGCTGTGTACATTTAAGCGTTATTCGGCTCAGTACGTACCCTGCCACGGCTCCCTGTCCGCTTCCCGTGAGAAAGGCAAAGAGAGCCAGAATGGCACTGGCCCCTGCCCGTAAACACACGCCAGCCCGCCTGCCATGCACAAGCTGCGTCGGCACTATATATATAAGGACCTCGACGCCCCTTCTCCGGGCCCAACGTGCTAACAACTCGTTCAAATGTCTTTCTATTGGCCAATGCAAGGCTAGCCGGCTGCTCCTGTCTATCCGTGCCCCTCAGACCCCTCGACTGACACTGGAATACGTTAAAGATACGGTCGACGCCCCCCCCCACCTTGCTAGCCACTCGTTCAAATGCCTTTCTATTGCCCAGTGCTGCGCTAGCCAGTTCCTACTGTGTATCCGTGCTCCTTAAAACCCACGACTGAAACTGGAGTATGTTAAAGATAATGGTCGCTAAGGGCCCGCTTGTCTGCACTACATGGTGCTACGACCACTCATCTATTCATTTACTACAGTTACACCTAAACGGTTGCCCTGATGATATGCAAAGAGTGTAAGACACGCAGCAAAAATACGCATTGATCCAACTAGGTCTATTAAACCACCACAAAACCCCCCATCTTAACGTCTCCTTCGCTCTCCACAGACTGCCCTGCAGCCCTAATAATGCAGCTGCAGCTTTACTGCACTGCTGCTCAGATATCTGCTTGGCCCCCAACCACCCGCCCCCCCCTCCGGCTGCACGAAGCTGGCCGCCGCTTTATGCCGCGGCCTTCTTCTTCATGGCTGCTGCTACGTTGGTGAGCTCCTCTCGCTTTGCCTTCCCCCTCTTGTGGGTGCCGAGGCGTTTCTTCGCGAATTTCAAGGCACGTTTCGTGGTGGCTGCAGTGCCGATTTTGATCAGATCAAGAACACGGCGTTCATAGGGGGCGAATCCAGCAACTTGACGAATGATTTCACGAATCGCCTGCACTCGAGTTGTTTTCTTTCCCTTTCTGCGAGAGGGACGAGGCGGGGTTGGCCGCTTCGTCACGAGGAAGCCCTTGTTCAGGCCAACTGAAAACGGCAGCATACACAAAACCACAAAAGCAACAGAAAGTACCACCATCGATACGGCTTGAACAAACAATGAAGCCACGAAACTAAAACCTCAGATTCTTGAATACCCGCCATGCATGCAGCACAACGAACTACAGGAAACCACTCGTCTTCTTCCATCGTATGTTGTTGCCACAGCAACAAAAACGCGACCGAAGACAGAAGACAGTAGGCATTCCGCTGATGCCCCAACAAGCTGTCAAATGCATACACAGGGGACAAATAACAACAGAGGCTATAGGGAAGAAAGAAAACCGGCAATTTTTTCGAAGAAACCACTTGTTCTTGCAGATTCTTAAGCGCCACATGCACATGCACAGGACCTTCCTTCGCCGGCGAACTCGCCCCATGGCGCACCCAATCAGATTCCCATTTGTCTTAGGCTAAACCACTTCTAAAAGCAACGAAAATAAATAAAGTTCAATTCCGGGTGAGGAGAGAGAACAGAGCAACGGCAACGCTTTCGAAGGGTGGGGTGCCGAGAGGAAATAAGCGGCAGCGCTCGGCCGAAAAAAGACTCACCACGGATACCCGTTGAGATCGACATTTTCGTCCTGCTTAACGTTGCAGTAAAGAGGAAAAATGTCGGCAAACTCTGAGAAAATGCAGCAGAAAAGGGACTTCACCCAGCGGTCTGCATACCCAACAAACGGCCCCATAGTATCGGTTGGGGCTGGCTGCCATGCTATTCCGGTGCAGAGCCGCCGCCTTCTCCCCACATTACTGCTGCAGCAACGGTGTTGGAAGCAGAATCTTCAACGGGAGCATTATGCGTGTGACCACATTTATTTTCAAATTATAGGGGTGTTTTTTTTTTGTTTCCTTCTTTTTCTGTGTTCAAAGTGCACAGCCCCGTTGCGAGGCTACGGGAGTCCCGTAGTCCCCACATGAGGTTTCTTCGCTGCTGGGAATCTTGTTGCTGTATTCTTCTGCCACACTCTCAGTAGGAAACCTTTCCGTGTTTTTACATTTGGGATTTGCGAATTCTTACTGCGCTGCTGTTGGCGCCGGGGTCGTCCGGCCCGTATGTGTTGCGCCTGTATCCCTTTTCGGCTTGAATAGCTATTAAGCAGCAAGCCTTTGATTTCAGATGATCAAAGCACCGCTCTTTCATTATAGCCCATGACGCCATACTATGTGAGCTGAGTGCGACCAATCCGGCAATATGTTGCGGGCCACTAAAACATGATTTGCATAGGATATTCGTGCACCAGAGCTCGCCAATATGCGCGACCAAATGGTGCAACTGCACTGCATCACATGGTGCACTATGTATGTTCGCTCAGGCCTAAAGCTGAACGTAGGGGGCGCAAATGCGCCTTTCGTCATAACCCACTCCACGAGGACGTGCTTGACGCACAGGGTATACCGTTGCCTGGAGATGCAATACGTGCGCCTCGTAACCGGAAGATAAGAGAGGCGGTCGAAGATGCAGAAACCCTTGACGCCACCACGCGTGAGGAGGCCGAGGAGGAGGCTATGCTGCCTCCGAAGCTGGGCAAGAAGCTGCTGAAACTAGTTGAAGAGCAGCAGAAGGCGTGAGTCTGCTGCTGCTTATGTTGATCAGAAACCACGCGATTATGCTAGACCTTTTTCTGCATCAGTAGTGAGCACGCGACGACTTGGCTACATTGCATTCTCTGCTTGTTACCTGTGCAGCGAAGGCATCGCAGACGGCTCAGAGGAGGAAGACAGCGGTAATGAGGAGGCAGATGAAGATGGTTTTGTGGTACTGGACTGCGAGGAGGACGAAGAGGATGCTTCGTTCTACAAACAGAAAGCTGGGGGTGCCCCTAAGGGTACCATTAACCTGGCCGATTTAGTGATGGAGCAGCTTAGGAAGCAAACGGAAAGCGCCTCCAATGAACAAGAACAACCTGAGTCCAGCTTGTCGCCGAAGGTAGTCGAGGTGTATACTGCAATGGCGCCGTTTCTTGCGCGCTACAGAAGTGGTAAAATGCCGAAGGCTTTCAAGATTATACCTCGTCTGCATGCGTGGGAGGAGGTGCTGCTGCTGACCAACCCGCCCATGTGGTCTAAGCAGGCAATGAGAGAAGCAACGCGTGTTTTTTGCAGCAACTTGCGCGAGGCGATGGCTCAAAGGTTCCTTTGCACAGTGCTGCTTCCTGCAGTGCGCGATGATATTGCAGAAAACAAAAAACTCAACTGCCACCTGTACATGGCGCTGAAGAAGGCTCTGTTCAAACCGGGAGCTTTCTTCAAGGGCATTTACCTTCCGCTTGCTCTAGATGTAAGAAGGGCCCACATAGAGCTGCAACGGGAGCTAGGCAAATGGCGCAGAGGGTTTTTAGGGACGACCTGTTTCTTTTTCTGTGGTTATTTCGCAGGGGTGTACGATCAGAGAAGCGATAATTGTGGGGAGTGTTGTCGCTAAAGTGTCTATTCCCGTCCTACATGGAGCAGCGGCGCTGTTCAGGTTGGCGGCTGTTGAACCTGACCAGTGGGTCCCGTCGGTCAGTCACATGATGACGGTTTTGATTGACAAGAAGTACTCGTTGCCAATTCAGGTGAGGGCAGTCAGATGTTATTTCCGACATGGGCATGCTGTCTCGCATTAATATATGCTATTGCCAAAGTGCCAACACACTCGAACAGGCTTTGAGTTAAGAATACGCATGTGACTGCAAGGAACACTCCGGTCTCGGCGTTTCACGGTTGCTGAAGATCTTTTTTCACCTTGCAATATTGTACTGCAGCGTCTATCTGTGGCCTTTGTCGCATCTGGTACGCAAGGCCGCTTATTCCCGCTGTGAAATCCAAAATTGTTGCGTTTTCCGTTGTGTCCCTGTCATTTTGTGTTCAGGCTGTTGACGAGTGCGTCAACCATTTCCACCGGTTCCTGTCGAGTGATGTGAAGGTAACGGTGGCCTGGCACAAATGTCTTTTAGTTCTCGTTCAACGCTACAAAGGTAGGTACTAGCAGTTCATACTGCTGTAAAGGTTGTGGATGGTGTTGCGTATGCTCTGTTTGGAAATTTTTTCCATGACTCATGCCTGGGGTGTGTGCACAGTCAACCTGACGGCGGCCCACCGAGCGAAGCTCAAGGAGGTCCTAAAGGCGCAGTTTCATGCGAAGGTTGGGCCGGAAATACGTAGGGAATTGGCGGCCCAGCAACCCGCCCTGTTATTGGAGCAGCAGCAGCGTGCACTGCTCGCGCTTGCGCAAGAACAGCAGCAAGCAGAAGCAATAGAGGTCGACTGACTAACTTTTTTTGTTTCAAAGTACGAACTCTTCCGACTAATAATATGGTATTAGTGTGGTATCTATGAAATGAGCTTGCCCACTGTGGGGTATTTATCAGACGTTCTTGGTTTGCTTCATGATGATTGACAATCTCTGACAGGCGGAAATGTACTTCTGTCGACGATATTGTCGCCCCAGACTGAGAAGCCCCATGTTGCCCGGCGTAGAGGCAGCGATCTTGTGTATGCAGTTGTCGAGCTACCTGAGATGCGGCTTACGCGCTGATGATTGACAATCTCTGACAGGCGGAAATATCTCTTGTCGAATATTTTGTCGCCCCAGGCTGATGCGGAATACCTCGTAGTTTCTTTTTGGAATGTTGAATGCATTTGGTGCTTGGCTTTTTGTCCATATCACGCATAGACCCCTGTCGCTGGCGCAATTGTGTCCACGTGTGGCCACGCAAGAAACTCAGTCCGTGTGCCTTTTCCATGTGGCGCATCGACCCTTTCATCTTGCAACACTGCCATATTCAGCATATTCGCGACAACAAACGCTGCCTACTGGGCTGTTCGGTTGGTTTGATGTCGATAAATGCTGTTACACTCCATAAATCGTTGAAAGCGCGTTAATGATGACCCCAACAACGCTTGGCTTCCGAAAGCATGTCTTGTGGAAACCATTTACAACCAGTTATCCCTGTCTGATGGCGCTTCTCCCAATCCCGTGTTGCATGCACCGTTCCATAGCAGTTTATCAGCGCTTCTTGGGGCAGTTGAACCCCATTTGCGTTAAACTAGCTGCTAATACTTCCCACGCAAGACTGATACCATTTTCGGGGCGGCGAGAGAAAAGTGGCAGTTCGTCGCTACCGTCCCTTCAGGCGTGAAATCCCAAGAACTTTTGTGAAGCCTGTGCAACGTCGAGTGATTTGCGTTTCTCCAGCCTGCTGAATGTAGCATGGCTGAACGATGTAACGNAGCCTGTGCAACGTCGAGTGATTTGCGTTTCTCCAGCCTGCTGAATGTAGCATGGCTGAACGATGTAACGAGGCTGCTTGCAGTTGCCAACGCTCCCTCTGTGATGGAGTTGCTACTTGTAGACGGATAATACCTGTGACGATCCAAATGCAAATCACCATCTTTCGACTGAGAAGGAGCATCGGTGTATAACATGTAACGTATGCATAATACTTGTTCAGAATTTTCCGCTTATGCTATGAGCAGTTGACGTACTGCCATGTACTAGCCTAGATTAAGTCATGAATTGTCTTGTCAACTCCTAGTGCATGGAATTTACAAGACTGCTAGAAAGTTGGGAATGCAACTCCATCTCGCTATTCTCTGTTTGCTGAGGAGTGCAGAATTGAGAACGCATGGTGGGGTGCAGCTTGCTTTGAAGGCGTGCATCGCTGCAGGGAAGATATGATGATTAATTAATGACAAGCATATATCGGACTATCGATGACGTAACAATACACAACTGATTAGTGCACCGCTGCAGCACATGATTGAGTGTTTGTGCTCGCATCTCTGCAGTGTTGTATTTTTCTTGTTTGCTTCGGTGGAACTTGGTGGAGATTGGTTGTGCCGTTTGTCTCCTCCGCGCATGCATGTGCTGATGAAACATGACCTCAAGCCAGTTCTGCTTCTGCAGCTACTAGCTTTGATGAGGATCGGTCAAATGCATTGCCTGACGTACTTATTCCATGCAAACTGGTGTTTGCAACAAGTCCTTGAGGATGAGCCATTCGCTCATGGGAATCTCGCTGATTTCCGTGATGAGCAAACTGCGAACGCATCCCTTATCGCACTGACAAGGACCTTTATCTGCTACCTTTGCCTCGCCAGCGTTCCCGATGACGACTCCAGAATCCATGTCCTATGAAACAATTTTTGATTAATCGCANTTGCCTCGCCAGCGTTCCCGATGACGACTCCAGAATCCATGTCCTATGAAACAATTTTTGATTAATCGCATTGCTGAAACTGAGGTTCGCTGCATTCTCAAGATGACTAGTGTCCATTTGTGTATTTCAAAGTGAGTTGTATGAATCAAGCAGGGTATCTGCGTGGCTTGGTAGAGCACAAGACATTGCTTAACTTCTAAGCTACGTTAAAACAACTGCTGAGAGCCATGCAGGAGTGTGGTACTTGCGAACGGGCTTGCCGAGTATCCGTCGGCGCTCCATTAGACCCATTTTACCTTATATACTATCCATCTAGCCAGCGTAATTTTATCACCGCCAACAAGAAGGATGATACTGTTTTGTTCCTCTCTCTGAATCGTTTCTGAGGAATTACTGTCGCAATCCCTGACATATGTTGGTAGTTTGTATGTTGTGTGTATGTGCTTCCTCGGAGCAAGGGGCGCTACGGTTTTAGGATGATAAGTGTATTGTTCCTCTCTCTGAAGATTTTTTGAGGAATTACTGTCGCAATTCCTGAACAAGGCCGCAGCGCAGCTTCGTCGTTGTTGGAAAGGATATTCTTTTGGGCTGTTGGTGGCCATGGAAAGTGCAGCCTGCCCGGTGGTGTAACATAGCTAGATGATTGCAAGATATTAACGAGAGGGACATCGTAGCGCTTGCGGGCGAAAATATTAGATGCAACAGTTGAGATAAAGGGTGTGTGCAGCAGTAGCATGGGTTGAAGAATGCTTAGAGGAGTTCACGCGCAAATTAGTTGCGTTTTATCTGCTTCAGAAGGGAAGGCGCATCTTGCCAATAATACAGCATCGCTTTAAGGATGACTCTACACAACGCTTGGCTTCCGAAAGCATGTCTTGTGGAAACCATTTACAACCAGTTATCCCTGTCTGATGGCGTTGCTCGTTACCCTATCTTAACACGCGCGTCGTTCCATAGCTGTCTATAAGCGCTTATCTGAGATGTTAAACTTCCGTTACGTTACGCTGGCTGCGAATACTTGAAGAGCGGGGCCGACACCATCTTTTCTGCCACAGGAAGAACATGGCAGTTTGTCGCTTCCGTCTCTTTAGGCGTGAAATCCCAAGAACTTTTGTGGAGCCTGTGCAACGTCGAGTGATTTGCGTTTCTCCAGCCTGCTGAATGTAGCATGGCTGAACGATGTAACG
>HG712298.1:18345-35497 GCA_000499725.1 Eimeria brunetti | reverse complement strand
GCCCTCCGCACCACCGGCTCCACCTCCCGCTGCCTCCCCCGTCTAATAACCGCAGAACCGCATTGCCTCCCCATTATTAGCTGCGCCGCCACACCCCCTTCAATTCCAAAGCAACTGCAATCCTCCCCAATATGCACTGCTTCCTGCCACCTCAAAAATGCGCAGCCATGCTCGCCATGCACACCCCTCCAGCAGCCGAACTAAACCTACAACACGCCTCCCCCAAAACACAAAAGCGGTTCCCGAGACCCTTCAACACAATGCCATATTCAGACTTCTTAGAACATCCTTTGTTCACTTCGTGGTTCTCTGAACAGCCATTCATGCAGCAACTCACTAACCATTACGTGTCTCCTTACAACACGAGTGCCGAGTCTTGCGACTTACTTTCTGGCGGGGCTGTAGTTCAAAATTCCTAGGTGGACAACACATACACATTACGCAGTTCCCAGCGCCGCCTGCCCTGACTACGATGCCACTACCATCAGTACTCCAAGAGCTCTATAGACTAGACCCCTACACGCTCCCGACGCTCCTGCTCTACCCGGACGCTCCACCAAGCCCTCACGCACCCGGTAGCCGACCACCTGCACGCCCGTCGCCTAATGCCGCGTCTGCACTGCACCCCCAACATTACCTGCACCACCCGCATTCCTTCAACTTCAAAGCAAATACAGTCCTCCTCACCATGCACTCCCTACTGAGACATAAAAACTGTGCACAGCCGTATTCTCCACCCACGCGCATCTGGCATCCGAGTTACGACCTCACGACCAGGCTCCCCCACAACGCAAACGCGCTCCCCCAGGCCCTTCAACGCAATGCCATACTCAGGCTGCGCCGAACGTCCTTCGTTCACTCCGTGGTTCCCTGAACGGCCCTTCATGCAACTACTCACTAACCATTCCCTGCCACCGCACAGCAGGCAGCCCCAATGTCGCAACGTACTTGCTGCGGCGCCTGTCGTTCAAAGTTCATCCGTGCACAACGAATTCTCAAGATGCCGTGCCCAGCGCATTGTGCTCTGACTATGATGCCAGCGTCATATCATATTCCCTTCGTTCAAGAACGTAGACTCGAAGCACTCCCGACGCTCCTGATCTCTACCTGGGCTCTCCACCAAGACCTCACACACCCAGTAGCCGAGCCCACTGCCTACTCCCACGCCTACACTGCTCCTGCACCATCATCTACAACACCTCCATTCCTTCAACTTCAAAATGACTGCAATCCGCCTCTTCATGCGCGCGCTAACAGCACATATGCGCTGCCCTCTGCACCACGAGTTTCAGCGCCCGCGTTCCTTCAACTCCAAGGCAACAGCAGTCCTCCTTATCATGCATTCCCTACTGCCACATGAAAACTGTGCTCAGCCGCATTCGCCACCCGCACTCGCCTAGCACCCGAATTACAAACATACGACCAGGCTCCTCCACACCACAAACGCGCTCCCCCATACCTGTCAACGCAACGCCATACTCAGACTGCGCCAAACGTCCTTTATTCATTTCCTGCCTCTCTGAACCGCCTACCATGCAACCACAACCACTCACTAATCAATGCATGTCACGGTACACCAGGAAGCTCCAATGTCGCAACGTACTTGCTGCGGCGCCTGTCGTTCAAACTATAGGTGCACAACACATGCACACCACCCCATGCGGCGCACCCGTTGCCGTGACTACGATGCCAATACCTTCAATAGTCCGTGCGTTCTATACACTAGACTAATACACGCTCCCGACACTCATGATCTACCTAATAACTCCACCAAGGCCTCACGCACGACAGTAGCCGACTGGCCACCCGGTCGTCACCTAACGCCCCCTCCTGCACTGCACCGCCAACATTACCTTCACCACCCGCATTCCTTCAACTCCAAACCAACAGCAGTCCTCCTCATCATGCATTCCCTACTGCCACATAAAAACTATCCTCAGCCTCATTCACCACCGACGCTAATCCAGCACCAGAATTACAGAACTACGACAAGCTTCCCCCACAACACAAACGCGCTCCCCCGTACCCGTCAGCGCAACGCCATACTCAGGCTGCGCCAAACGTCCTTTATCCATTTCCTGCCTCCCTGGGCCCCCTTGCGTGCAACCACAACCATTCACTATCCAATATATGTCATCGCACACCAGGAAGCTCCAATGTCGCAACGTACTTGCTGCGGCGCCTGTCGTTCAAACTTCATAGGTGCACAACACATGCACAACACGCCATCCGCCTCACCCGTTGCCCTAACTACGATGCCAGTACCGTTAGTGGGCCATCCGTTCTATACACCAGATTCACACACGCTCCCGACGCTTATGCTCTACCTACTAACTCCACCAAGGCCTCATGCACCCGGTAGCCGACCGCCCACCCGGTCGTCACCTAACGCCCCGTCTGCATTGCACCTCCAACATTACCTGCACCCCCCGCATCCCTTCAACTCTAAAGCAACTGCAATCTTCCTCATCATGCATTCCTTACTGCCACCTCAAAACTGTGCTCAGCCGCATTCGCCGCCCGCGCTAATCCAACACCCGAATTACAACCTTACGAGGCTCTCCAACAGCACAAACACAATCCGCCAGGCCCTTCAACGCAACACCATAGTCAGACTCCGCCGAACGTCCTTCGTTCATTTCGTGGCTCTCTGAACGACCCTTCGTGCAACTACTCACTAACGACTACGTGTCACCGTACGCCAGGAACCGCTAATGTCGCAACGCACTTGCTGCGGCGCCTGCAAAATCTACTAGCCTCAACAGAAACGTCAGCAGGTGGACAACTGCAGCCCCAAAGTACCGTGGCACCTTGCAAGGGCAAGCACCTCAAGGCACGAACAATCTCGCCCTTTACACGTACCCTCCCGCCTCGACAGACCAGCTCTCGCCATGATATGCGGCGTCATTTGCTGCCCCACCAAACATTTCCCGCGCGTTTGCCCGTCTCCTTCACGTCAGCGGGTTTGCCATGGTTTAACGCACGCCTCATATACCCACTTGAGCGAATGCATTCTTGAACAGCGCTTTTCCAAGCAGTCGCCACCCTTTGCGGGAAAAAACACCACAAATATCAGGCCCACGAACAACAACTTCACCAGTAAACTTTGGTTGCGGGATTTATTGGATTTGGACTAAGCGGGTTCGTTCCAAGACTTTGGGTGCAAGTTCGTTACAAGACTTTGGGTGGCCCACTTGGCCGATCCAGCAATTGTCTCCAAAACGTCTGGGTCCCATTCGCAGCTGCTGCAGGTGCAGTTGCAGCTTCGCCGCTGCTCAACTTATTCCGGTTAGAAAGTCGGAACGACACTTGGGCATCTGCTTGCCTGAGTCGGTTTATTGCCTCCAAAAGCAACCTTCTCACAATCGACGAACGGGCAACACAAGAGCCCAATCCACTAGGCAGCTGCTCGACTCGTTCTAGCTGGGAAGGCCTGAGCTTATCTCAGAGGACTCAAAGCTTTTCCCGCTGCTTTACAAGCAGTGCAAATCGGCGACAGCAAGCCTTCCATCGTTACACAATTTCAAAATTCCCTTCTCAACTGTGTGTACACTTTGGTTTCCGCAGGTGCAGCATTTTTTTTCGTTATGTGATGAAGGTGCAATGCACTTGCTTGTCATTTTGCCCGATCTTTTCAGTGGACCCCGACACTCTCGCAAGAACGCAAACTGCCTTTTATGCTAAACGCGAGCTTGCCTATCACTAGGCACCTTAAGCTGCAGAACGTAAGCAGCTGACAGCGTAGCGCCATCCGACATCAGACAAATAAGCTATAACTATCTCCGACTGATTTCTCCTCTACACGCATGACAGCAACCCGCGAAGCCCTGAAATAGTTCTGGCACTTCGCATCTCAGCAGATGCTGAGCTTTCAAAGCTTCAGCGTCACCAATGAAGACTACAAGGTTCCGTTAGCAGCCAATCAGGACACTAAAAAGTGGAGGACGACTTTTTCGTCGCAACGAAAGTTTTGAAGCCGCCTTCTCATAGACATGATGCGTCCTACGGATCCGGTGCATTGCACCCACAGCAGCTCACAAACAATGATTCAGCGTGAAGAAAACCCATTGCAGTGTGCCAGTGCATCCTGTTCGAAAGAGGATCGCCAAAGAGAAAATAAAAGAACACGGTCCCGGGCCCCATTCATGACGCACTGCAGTGTAAATGGTCTCACCGCGCCTTGCTCAGTCCCCGTATCTCTGCGTGCATCCCTAAATGTAATATTTACGTTTTGGTCTTATTTTGTTCATCTAACAGCCGTTGTAACGGACCTGACATGCCCTCGTAGGCCCTCATTTACTATATATCCGCACTATAAGTGGACCTTTGTACAGCCTGTTGGCGCCCTCTCCTCTATAAAAGGAAGGACAAACGCAGCAGATAGATGCCCCTTCTAAGCATCATTCAATGAATGGAGTGTAAGCATAACTCTTTTCATTTGCAACCCAGCCCGTAAGCCGTATCCCATTGATCCTGTTGTCTCCTGAGAGTTGCATAGCCATGTGGCGGGTGTCTGCACACAGCAAACTCGCCAAGGCACCACTGTGTATATGGCCGTGTGGGGATTGTCAACACAGCAGAAATCGCAGCTCCTTAAAGCCGGCATTCTCAACGCGAGCTGCCTCTAAAATACAAGAAGTTCCCCGAGCACTTCGCAGGGAACAGATGGCTGCGCTGGAAACCATGGAGCTGAAAAGAGAAAGGGCCTCTCCGTTTGAATGCCATGCTGCATTTAAGGTAAGTCGGGATAGCTGCGGATGCGCATAGGACAACAAAAGCCCCAAAGCAACAGCAGTAGCTGCAGGAACAGGAGCAGCGGCAGCAGATGCACGAGCAACAACCGTAGCTGCAGTAGCACGGGTTTGAGTTTTGATATACATCGAGAAGCATAGACCAAAAGCACTGAGATGGCCATTAGAGAGGGTAAGGAGGCTCCCCCCTTCCCCTCAGCCTTGAAGCGACAATTTTCTACCATGCAGGGGCGAAACCCCCGTTTAAACGAGTGGACAGGCTCGGCATAACGAAATGCTTCGGGTGAACTCGGCAACGTGTTGAAGGCGAAGGAGGCACGCTCGTAAAGGCAATACCTGAACTGCACCACTAGGCATGGGGACTCAGCGGTTTGACGCTCCCTCCTCTCTGTCATTTTCTCTAATCTTCAGCAATATTGAGCCACAAAAACACCGCGTTTGCTGTAAGCTGTCTCACCCACGCCACGGCTCCTTTCGCCACATTTGTATCCCCACGGCACCCAGGCATGCCTTGCTGCCGCAGCAGCTGCCGCTCTTCCTGCCGCTGCTATCTACAATTTAGTATCAAATCAGCACATAATGTAACCTCTGAGGGGATTAAACTACAGTTGATCCTCCCCGTGATGTTCGCGTACCCATTGTGAGTTCTAAGAACCACTGAATGAGTACGGCACATGCAAAATTTGTGTATTCCCTCTGATTCGAGCATCAAACCCCCGACTGACACCTCATTTCAGTACTTGGCGAGCTCACACCCCCACTACTTAGGATATGTGGTCGGGTTTCGACGGCTGCACCCTCGGGTTTAGGGTCTAGAGCTGATGATTTACTCCTGCTCCACAGACAGCTACGGACGCCAAAGGCTGCTCACGGGCTGTAAAGCGACCGAACGCAGCAAATTCCCGGCAGATGATGCGCTTTTTATGCAGCGTTCCCCTTCTTCTGATGTCGAATAAATAGGGTACCTCCATTATTGTTGCTAGCAAGCTATATCGGTTTATTCGATAGCATAGGGCTTTACAGCTCGAATGGCAAAGGCATCATGTATTAATGTACATACACATTTATGACTTCAAGCAAATATGCACGCGCATGCAGATGCACATTCAGGTGGTGGCATGCACAGTAGATAGGAGCAGCTACGTAGATAGAATATGTGTGTGGAGTGCACGCATGCAAAACAAGAGCAGCAAGAAGTTGTGAATGAACACGGAATTGACAAATTGAGCGAAATTAAATACAAGACGAAATATATTCTCCCTATTGGAGTTTTTTTTTCGGTGCCTTTACAGACACCTCCCCCTACGGCGTATCCGTTTTCTTGTTCACCGCTGCCTCTGTTCAACTCTAAACCCGCACTTGTTCTCAGTCAGCCCTCACATGCCCAAGTAAGCATGCATTAAATCAACTAAGAAGAAAATGCAATGAATATCAATACAAATTGGCTACACATAAATATATATATATATGCATTTATATATGTACAAGCAGCGCCTTTGGATAGGCAAGCGGCAGGCAAAGACTACAGAGCGAACATGAATACGCATGTTTGGAATGCGTATTTCTATGAGTATTCTTTAGCGCATGGGTGCAGGTAGACAGAGCCTGACTGTATAATGCTGGCAAGTAAGAGAATAAGCAAATGGACATGGGCCTTACATTGCATTGGGAAGAGGGCCCTTCTTCGGGGTCATCAGCGAGCCTTCGCATTGTATATACGTGGCTTGTAGGCTTGCTGGTGAGGTGCTGGAAGCAGAGAAGGACGAGGAAAGGAACGGCAATCACGGCCGATACAACTACAAGAAGATGGGCAACAGAATAAGACCGTCTGCGGCCTCTCTGGTACCAGCGGCGGGAGTAGTGGGGCTGGCCTCCAGTCTCAAACAGCCCATCTTCAATAGAATAAATCAAACTGTTGCTTTTATATAGAGGGGCTGAAGCGCTGGTGTAGAGTTCAAGCCTGGATACAAACGGTTCTTTGGGGCCCCGCCCGCCTCCGTTGTTGCCTTGAGCTGCCGTGAAACTCACAAAAAGGAGAAAAAGGCATAGGGCAACGCCCAATAGGCGGGGACAAACTGCAGGGAACTTCATTTTCAAAGAACTTTCCCAGGGAAGGCTAACGAAGGCTACCAGCAAAAAGAGAACGCGCCTGTCGAGACAGGCGCAGAGGAACTGGCGGGACCTCTTTGTTGCAGTTCGAGCAATCGAAAAGAAACAAAACAAAACAAGCAGCTTTTACAATAAACTTTGCTTTTGTAAAAAGACTTTAACTAGGAAATTACAAAGCCAGTGGCCCTTTGGGTTGTGCGCAGCAGCCCTAGGGTGTCGAGTATGGAGGTGGTAGTGCACCGGACCAGAAACTGCCCTCTTTAATTTTATTTTCAGCAGCATCAATAATTTAAACCCAGTCCACTACATAAATAAACAATTCAGACAACAACTGGCCTATTTTGAATCTCTTAATACTCCGGTTTATCGTCCATACCCGCCCGTTGTTCCGTTGTCTCCGCCTCTGTCTAGCATGAAATGATACAGTAAATATTCAAAAACGGCATTTATTTTCTTGTAAATTGATATACTTACGCGTTTCCAATCTTGACACTAATCGATATTGCCTTTCTAACTGTATACACCTACAACGCTCCACTTCAGAACCCAGGGGACTTGACTTATCTGGCACGCTGAACAGGCTTCTGTGCCGTCACTCACAACCATTGTTTGTCTATGCCTTGAGATTGCACAAATTTGTTTCTTTATTTGTCTTTAATACAATTATCACTATTTGTGCAAGCATGTAAATCTTATGTCCAGCCATATTTTCAACGCTCTTTCCCGCCGCGCCGCCGCAACGCTGAATGAATGAATGAACCGTGTTCAGTCAGTTTGCTTCTTAGGCTCATGTGGGTTTTTTTGATTTAATAATGCAATCATGGAAGGAAAATCTTCTTTAGAAGCTTACTTTATTTTTGTTCTGTTTCGTTCGTAGACCCCGGCTGGGGGGCGCAAACCCGCGTTGCGGTCTGTTGGGCCACCAAAACCCCGCAGGTCATTGCCTTCCTGAATATTTTTAAAGCTTTTTCTTGCTGGCTGGCTCCCAGCAAAGGCAATTGAAACTTTTAACAACTTTTTTCTATGATGCTGGTGCATGCAGCAAAATCAGGCGTGAGTATTATATTATGCTTGCGTGTGGGGTTGTTACCGTAGACCAGGTGTAGCGAGTGCCTTCGGCCTTTTCCAAGGATATTTGTGAGCTGAAATAGAGTCAGCTCCCCATTGAAAGCTTTAGGTAAAAGCTCCGAAGCGGGATGTGACCCTCCTTGCCGTCGCTTGATGTCCTGGGCGCAGAAACCAAAGGTGTCTGCGTCTGGGGCTGGTGAGGATAAGTAGGTGCTCTGTCACGAGCTGTACGGCAACTTCTTGCAACTAACGCTGCAAAGCACCCTTTGCTGCAGACACTAACAAGCTCCCCCTGCTGCAGGCAATAACGCTGTAGACAGTTGTGAGGCACTGCTTTAATCCTCCAAAGCCGGCCTGCGCGCAAGTAGATACTCACGCAACTTTCATATACGACACGCTGCACCTGCCTCCCCCACCTTCCCTAAAGCCGAACACGCTTCCTGCCCTGCCCGGCCGGGCGTCCGTAACAAAAAATGAGAAGGACAATAACCGGGGAAAAGGGCAAGCATCCTCTAGGGATGCCGAATCCCTCCGTTGCTCCCGATGTCAGCCCTTTGCCCGTGCCTGGGGGCCTCCCCAGTGGCGTGGCAGCCGGTCAGTTACTCATCTCTACGCGTGAACTGGATTGAGAACCGCCTTCCGATGGTGACACCCCAACGGCGCAGCATCAATGTGCAAGTGGGAAGGGTCACGCCGGCCTCACAGAGTCTCTCTGAGCGCCAACCTATGGAAATAGCGGAAATGTTGTTGACCGCAGCATTGGGCTAGGTATAGATATAGGAAGTGCCTGAAACCATGGACAAGAAATACTGACCTCACCAGAAAGCATGTATATATATAGCGAGTTTGAGGACTGTTTTGCACCTGAGGAAGGAACTGTCACCAAATGGCTGAAGGCCGCCCAAATTTAAGTTGCGCTCCTCATGTCTGCGCTTGCAATCGCTGACATTGGACTGTGGAGAGTATGCAAATGTTACTTAGCGACTGGTCGCGCAGTGTAAAATCGAAAACCCACTTGGGTCGTCGGCTTCCTGGCCATTTAGCGGAATACTATGGCCTTCGGTGGTCTCTGCTGTGAGAAACGTTCCTTTGAGTGCCAACTAATGAGAGTTTGGGACCCTATGAAACTCAGGGCCCTTGGGAATTGGACCCAACCTTCACCAGTGTGCAACGAAACAGTTACCCAGCTCCGAGACTTGTGTTGCCAACCACAGCACAATCGCAAGCATTACCCACTAGTGAGTTATCGTTAAGGTCCCGATTCCCCTCACACGGTGAGGTAGCAAGGAACTAAAACGAATGGAGGGGCTGGCCACTGGAAAATGCTGGTGAGTGAGCGCTCAGTCTTTCACTCCAGGTCTTGCTTTAGGACATATTGAGAGGTAAAACCACCTTTTCAGACCAATACTTTCTTAATCACAGACTGGCTAATAGCCAGTACCAAATGATGCTCACCCTTGGCCGTCACTACAAATGCATCGAGAGGCAACCCTTGTTTCCCTGCCTCAAACAAACTATTACTAAGGCTCAAAGGATTCAAATACATGCGTAGCCAGTAAAATAAATAAATAGTTAATTATGTTGTCCCGGCCAGTCCCCGCGCAGCCGCCCAATGGCTGGAGTTGGTAATAGGGGACAGTCTAGCATGTGTTGCAACACCGTTTTGCACTGTAAGGTCACCCTCGCTTGGGAACCAAACCCATATATCTCTTTTAGCATTTAATAACCAGGGAACTTGTTGTGTACTTACTCAATAAGTGACAAACAATATGCCTATTCACGTTAAGACGCCCCTTACGAGCACAACGAGCACTGCACAGTGCTAGCTTAGCATGGTTGCTGTTTGTGGAGTGAAGGCGCACTACGTGTGCTAGTTGCTACTCATGTGTCCAGGATCTGAGCTTCCTCATATGTTTTTTTTCCCCTTAATGATGCTGCAACGTTTTTGCGGGGATAATTTTGGAAAGTTTCTCTGGCCTGCTGAGACATATTAAAGCGCAAAAGGTAATGGAGTGATGATACATTCGCGGTTGCGGTGAGCCTGTGATGCAGGCCAGCGCATTAGCCCAGGGCCGACCAGCGAAGGGCCAAACCCAGTGTATGGCAAGCTTCCTTGTCTGCCCGCCCTTTATCTGCTTTGGAAAGCATGCAAATCCACTACGACCAATTAGCCCGGGGGTGGCGGATTGCCGTTTGTCCAGGCACCTTACCTGACGTTCTGCTTTCTTCATGCATGCTTGTGCTGCTGTAAGCCGTGTACGAAATTCCCCAGCCGGACGCGTAAGAACTAGGTTTCCCCTAGCCACATCGGTGAGCTGCCGGGTCAGACAGCACTGCTTTTCTGTAGGGAAGGAATGCTGGAGAGCAACGGGTCGAAGAGTGCACTGTTGTTACACACCTACTCCTCATAACGGAGGGAATCAAACCATTTTGATTATTTATGCGTTATATAGAGTAGCAACTATTTTGCAAGTAAAGGGTTGGTGGATTTGGTTACACCGTGTGCTGCCATTTGGTTCGCTGTGCGCATGTTATTATAGGTATTATGCTGCCGGGATACAATAGCGGGCTTCAAGCCCCCGTCATCAAGAATGCTTGTCAAAAAACCTTGTGGTTTGCAGACGTGAATTATGCCTGCCTGGAGAATCTCCTCTTGGGTAACTGAACTCGGATTGAGTGAGTACACGTGCTGAGCCTATCTAAGGCAGCACAGACGCTATTGCAACCCCTGATAGATGCTCAATCCACTGCAAAATCCGTCGATGTATCCATCCGGATCCGATGAAGGATTGGAAGGCTCCGCAAGCGTCCCTTTTTTGGACTGTTCTGCAGGTTTCCCTCCTTGCATTCTACGAAAGTGCGGATCTATTCTTCTGCTCGTAAGCACACCCTTGAACGCTAAAAGGGTCTTACCGCACGCCCTATTGTTTTGTCCATCCAGTCGTGGCCCAATACTGCATGATTACGGATTTTGCACAGAACCACCTTTAGTGAAATCCGCGCTTTGCCTGGCACCATAAGAGGCCTCTGCGTATGCCAAAATGCTTAAGCTATCACCCGTTATGGAGCTTTGCAGGAATCGGGCTTGCTTAGGTATCTAGAGGGTAAGAAGGTTGCAGCGTAATCTGCCGGAAGAAAGTGCGTGTGTTTTTACATGCGTGCAAGCTGACTACTGAGCTCCAGGTAAGGGCTCAATCGCCATATGCAGTTTTGTTGCATGCCGTGTAGCTGCTTCATTATACATGTAACTGCACAAGCCTTGCCGCACGAATGCGGCAATGTGCGGCGTAGCTCATATCAAGCTGTACCTTCCTCTTCAGCAAGGGCCCGTCGGCCATTGTACGCAGGACGGCCGGCCGCCGGGCTGGAGGCCAGCTCTTTCTGTGGAAATCATATCTTGAGTAACTGAATTCATTGCAGCCCACTACGTCAATCGGGTGAAACCGAGTACTCACGTCATAAATAATGGAAATTGTGAGGAATACGGGAATCATCACAGGCGCGCGAGGTAGCATTCTGCCTGACCGGCGCAGCTTTGGGGAAGCACGCGAGCGAGCACGTTTGTGATCCCCCCTACATACCGTAGGGTGAACTACTTCGTGAGACGGCAACTCCACTGGAAAACATTTTTCAGCATCGCAATTCAGGAAACACTTCGTCAGAAGTGGCAGGAGCGGATGACCGGCTTGAACGGTAAGGTGCTTGCCATACAAGCAATGCTGATTTCTTCTGATTATTCACCAGGCCGCGTGGAGCTCGTTCCCACTTCTTACTTTTAGGACACTTCTGCTCCATATATCTGGAGTGGTGATTTCGGCAGGCAATTCTGTGGTCTTTTTTCGGGTCGCCAGCTTTCTGAGGGAGCATAGCCCCAGCTGTTGCCTCACTGGCATCGGTTGTTAAAAAGCATGACTTCATGAAGTGAGGATGTGCATCTACTGAAAACGATTCCCGGAGTCTGATGAGTCTTTTTGCGCGTTCGGTCCGAATAAATTGTTCGTCTCCCTGGTTCGGGCTCGTCAGAGGGGCTGCAATTCGAATAAATCGAGGGATGAAGGTACGATAGTACGATGCAAGAATGAGGAGCTTTTGAACTTCCGTGGGAATCTGCGAAGGTAGTGGCTAGGCCAGACTGGCCTCTGTCTTCGGCGAGTATGGTTCAAGACCTACTGCAGTGCCATAAAACCGTTAGGAGCTAATCATTTGCATGAAAAGTGGGAGTTACTGCATCTCAAACAGCAGCCGCAAAGCATGCCACCGGTGCTGTAAGTACTCCTGAGCATTGCCACCAGCGCGCCGCCCATGTATATACGCATCCTTATTTCACTGGTTTGCCCCCTAATATGGTAATGTAGCTGTCATTGCAGTTCGGAGGTTAATTATGTTCCTCGAAGGAGTGCATGTGTGCAATTCTTTTGCGAGTGTGAGTATTGAACGCAATGTTGCCCCGGCCGTCGGGGTGTACTGGCACTTGCAAAAGCGGCTCACCGACGTCAAATGATGAGTGAACTGCAATGCCTTGCAAATGGTCAAACAGTTTGTCGCTGCAGGAATAAAGGAGCTTTTACGTCACCATGGTTTTGTTGAGGTCACTGATGTCCGCATTAGCGCCGTTCTCCCCATCATTTTTTTTGACAGCACAAGATTGCCTCCATACTCTATAGCTTGAACTTCGGCTTTCCCCTAGGAGTTCGTTTGCTCACCTTTCGGTTTCCAATTGAAGATATAGGCGTCGCCTGTGCCTTAGAACAAAGGCTGCGGCCGCTCCGAGAGTGCGTCAAGGAGGTGCCTTTGGCGCCTAGAAGGGGGTTACACAGCTCGCTGCTTGTTTCTTGCTCTTGCGTAGTACGTCTGGGAACTACTGCTTTAATGATGGCAATCACTGAAGTTCTTCGGATGCTAATTGGATCGAAGCCCCCAATCTTTGAAGGGTCAGCACGACACACTGCATTTCTCCGTGGTTTCCTCGAGTGGCTCTCCACTGCGTACAGTGCGTAACAGCCTCCTCTTTGCTTTCTTCTGGTGACACTCGTTCCGCCCATCTTATCGTATGTAGATGCCCTTGGGACAGCTAGCAGATGCGCTTTCACAGTGATGCCCCGCATACAGACAACAATACTGCCTTTTCGAGATGAATGCGACGCGCCTTCCAGGTGCGTCGCATTCGGTCTCGAAAAGTCACCCGTAGCATGCCGTGGATTACATGGTGGTGAAAGGGCCTAACATGAAGGTCTCGATTCACTGTAGTGCTGCCCATTTCTGGATTAAGCTTGAATTTTGATCTCATGGTTTGCCATCACTCGTCTCCTGCATGCACCGTCTGGAGCTTAATTGCAGGGACTTAGCGCTAGCAATATCTAACCATCAACACGAACTTCGCCATGCACAGAATTTGCTCGAATCGAGTCTGCAGGCGAGGTTGCCACCTCTCTCACCACGTTGCACATTTGTCGAGGGCAAGGGCATTCGAGTGATCGCTTCCTGTGCTCCTCTTGTTCGTTGCGCCGCGCTACATCTGGTTGCTCCAGTTCCTTAGTGCTATGGATGCATCCGGAATGCTGAATTATGTGGCGTTTTAGTTGAAAAAAAAACAGAAGCGCCTATTGGTAGGCTGCGTCTGCTTTCTGAGGGACCAAATGACACGCTGCCAATTGATCAGTTCCCAGCAATACTTTTTCGGCTGGGGCTGGCAACCACAGTTGCAATATCCGCAAGCCCTATATATGGGCCATGGCCTAGCCAAGCTTCACCCTTGACAGCTAGGACTGTGGGAATGATGTTTTCCCTTCTTCAGTGCTTGAGGGTTCCATTCTCTACGCAAGTTCCCCCTTTTACCCGCTTCTTGCTCTCCTATTCCCAACCGGTTAAGGCACTCCTCTCTCCAGAGGAGAACCGTGAATTGATTCATTTACATAGGAGCTTCCAGCCTTCCCTTGGGCTTCCCGTCACCAAGGACTGATATATAGTACTAGGTGCATTTCTGTAGCAGCAGACTCCCCAGTTTAAGGTTTCTCAGTTATGCTGCCTCCTAAAGCACAGACTATTTCTCTATGGTCTGGAAAGGGGCGCCATTGTTTACACAGGGCCACCGTGGTTGTTCTTCTGCTTCTAGTTAGGAAGATGCCAGTATCAGTGGCAGTGCCAAAACCAATCAATTGCAATACTGTAGCTATTACTGTGCATTTCACACACTAATACAACACCGGAGGAGCACAGAACTGCATCCTTATAGCGGCGCCATCATAGCTAGACGGCCAGCAAAGGTAAAGGCGTGCTCCATGGGCTGTCTTAACGAGAAAGCCATGGGGAGCAGATACCTCAGTTCTTCCTGTGGAAGGAGATGCCAACTTGTTTGTCTTTTCCCCACCGAGGAGACGGCAGTCCCTGAACAATATCGATAATACTAAGGGATAAAACCCTTTGTATTATCGATATACCCTAAACCCTGGCGGGGAAAAGGCTAAATTTGTGGCAAGATACCCTTCTTAGAATGGGGGCCCCTTAGACTGCGGTGTGCATCAAGGGAAAAGTAAACCCTTAGGCTGCAGCGCGCTCATATGTTTCCATTAATATTTACAGGAAGCTTGTGAGCTACCAGGGAGCATATTTCTTAAACGCTGCATCTGTTGTTATTTTTTTGACATTTCCGTCTTAGCCGGTGCTGCTGCCTAAACCCTAAAGCCTAACGTTTTTCATTTAAAATAAACCTTGAACGGGCTGTCTAGGGGTACATGCACACTGATAAGCAAATTCCTGCCTGCTTCTGCCTGCTGCTGCTGCTGCTGCTGCAGCTGCTGTTGCTGCTGCAGCCGGTGGAAGTCAAACCTATTAATTGCAGCTGCTGCTGCACTGCTGCCGTGACACCGCAGCAGTAAACATATGTTTTCTGTCTTCTTTCCATTAATCTGCTGTCCGTGTTCAAGTAAATACAACTAAAAACACAACTACGCCCCCTAGCTCTATAGTGCTACTATCTTCAAGCTCCAATAAACTTTCTCTCAGCTGAGTAAAAACAATATAAAGTTGAGAATGCTGGCTTTTTGTTGCTGCTGCAGCACTATTAACAGCAGCACATGCTGCAGTAAATCGTCGCAGCAGCGTCAAAGCTGCAGATCAACAGCAGCAGCAGCAGCAGAAACAGCAGCAGCAGCAGCAAGAGCTTTCTCTGTGCTCTTGCTGCATTGCCACCTGCTGCTTCCCCAGTGCATACATTCAGGTACTTGCAGCAGCAGCAGCCGCTTGCTGCTTCTGCTGCTTCTGCTGCTTCTGCTGCACTGGTGCGGTGTCTATACACTGCGCGTTGAGAAAAACTACCATATATGCTTCTGCTGCTCATTTTTTCACCATATGCCAATGTGATTATATTTTTGTTTTGCCCCTGTGCTTCTGTTTCTTTTATCTCTTTCTCTTTTTCTGCCTTTGGTTTTTTCTCCTTTTTGTCGCTGATGATTGCGGCATCAAATAATAAATGCAAAAGTTTATAAAAAATTAAATATGCAATAAGCGAGAGTTTGAATGTTAAGGCCCATACAAAGGCGCAAGGATTAAGGAGTTATATTTCCTCCCGTCTTCTATTTTATCTTTCTTTTTCTCTTTCTTTTTCTCCTTCTTTTTCTTTTTCGGTTTTTTTCTTTTTTTCTTTTTCTTTGTCGGGAGGGCAGGAGAGGCAGCCCAATTCCAGAATTCAAAAAGAGGAATTAAGGGGTTATAAAGCCTCTTGCCTTCGAATTTGTTTCTTTTTTTCCTTTTTTTTTCATTTTTTTGTTTTTTTTTCTTTTTTCAACGCATTTGCATTATAGCTCATCCCGCTTTCTATTTTGCCTATCTCTTTCTTCTTTTTCCTTTTCTCTGTCTGGTAGAGGAGGGGGAGAAAGGCCCATCACAGAATTCAAAATAAAAGCAGCAACTTGAACAGCAGCAGCCCCCGGGTGGTCGGCCGTGCCGTAAGGTAGCGAGTGGGCCCGAATGATGCCGTTGGTGCTGTAGACAAACCCTAAACCCTAAACCCTAAACCCTAAACCCTAGACCCTAGACCCTGGACCCTGGACCCTAGACCCTAGAATTTGAATTATTGGGTGAAAACAAAGGGAAATAAACGGAAGCTTTGATCATACAGCAAACAAAGGATGGAAAACGCCGAGGCATGCAGAAGAGAATAATAGAGCACAAACCAGGATTATTTATTTTAAAATCAGTATACAATATAATAATACCATTATACTTTCAATTTATCAGTTTTGTTTTTATTTATATTAATGTTTTACTCCTTAACACGACGCAAATAGCATTAAAAAATATATTCAGTAACGGTGCCAAGAGCAAAAGCAGAAAAGAATAAACAAAAAATAAGTAAATAAACAAATATATGAATAATACATTTGCTCGATATATTCAAATATTTCACTTTATATTCCCCTCACGAGATATACCGGTAGTTATTCACAAAAAACTAAAAGAGAAAAAGCAAAGAAGACAGATAAAAGCATCTAACTGCAAGATTTATTTTGTAAAAAAAGAGAAATAAATAATTAGGGAAAAAGAAAAAAACAAAACCCTAAACCCTAGAGCATAAACCCTCAAAAACGCAGAAAGAAAAACAGCAGCTGCCATTTCCTTTTAGCAAAAGACGCAAAAAACCAAATAAAAATTAAACAAGAGAAAAAAAAATAGAAAAAGAAGGAAAAACATAAAATTGAATCTATTAATGTTTTACAATACATGAAAAATAAAAAATAATAAAAAACTAAAAAAATAAAAAAATAAAAAAAAGGGTTTCTTACTGTTTCACGAAGAGACGGAGGTAAGGATAGTGAGGGACATCACACCTCCCAACATCTGCAAGAAACAGCATATTTATTTGTTTATTTATTTATTTGTTTATTTATTCATCTATTTATTTATTTTGTTTATTTGTTTATTTATTATTTTTGTTTTATTTGAGTAATATTTTTTCCGTTTTCTTCTTTTTGTCTTGTAGTTTTATTTTGTTTGAAATCCCCTTGCTGCTCTGTCTCCGTATTCCCTCTGTCTCTGTTTTGTTTGGTGGAATTAAAACCCTAAACCCTAAACCCTAAACCCTAGACTCCAGGCCTTAGAGACTCCAGGTTCAGAACCCCAAACCCTAAACCCCGGCACTCGCCAAGCCTAGTACCCCGTTGTACCACCCTAAACCCCAAACCCTAAACCCTAAACCCTAAACCCCAAACCCCAAACCCTAGACCCCA
>HG712285.1:31391-41352 GCA_000499725.1 Eimeria brunetti | reverse complement strand
TCTATTAAAAACACAAACAATTAATAAACAAATTAGTAATTCTATTAAAGACAAATAATTAATAAACAAACTAGTAATTATATTAAAGACAAATAATTAATACACAAATTAGACACAATTAATACACAAACTACTAATTCTATTAAACAAACAATTAATACTCAAATTATTAATTCTATTAAACAAACAATTAATAAGCAAATTATTAATTCTATTAAACACACAATTAGTACTCAAATTATTAATTCTATTAAGCACACAATTAATACACAAACTACTAATTCTATTAAATACACAATTAATACACAAATTAATAATTCTATTAAATACACAAATAACTAATACTCTTATTACTCTTAAATACACAAATAATACACAAATAATACTCTTAAATACACAAATAATACTCTTATTACTCTTAAATAGACAAATAATACACAAATAATACTCTTATTACTCTTAAATACACAAATAATACACAAGTAATACTCTTAAACACACAAATAATACTCTTAAATACACAAATAACTAATTATCTTAATACTCTTAAATACACAAATAACTAATACTCTTANAATACTCTTAAATACACAAATAACTAATTATCTTAATACTCTTAAATACACAAATAACTAATACTCTTAAATACACAAATAATACTCATAAATACATAAATAATACTCATAAATACATAAATAATACTCATACAGATTCAAATACAAATAATAATCATTCAAATAATAGCTATACACACTAAAATAATACTCATACGAATTAAAATAATATCCATACACATTCTAATACAAATAATATTCATACACATTCAAATAATACTTACAAATACCCAAATAATATTCATACACATTCAAATAATACTTATAAATACCCAAATAATATTCATACACATTCAAATACAAATAATATTCATACACATTAAAATACAATAATATTCATACACATTAAAATAATATTCTTACGAATTAAAATAATATTCATACGAATTAAAATAATATTCATACTAATTAAAATACTATTCATACAAATACAAATGGAAATTGAAATAAAAAGGGAAATTGAAATTAAAAGGGGAATTGGAATTGGAATGGGAATTGGAATGGGAGTGTAAGGAGAAATACAATAAATACAAATACAAATACAAATACAAATACAAATACAAATACAAATACAAATACAAATACAAATACAAATACAAATACAAATGGAAATTGAAATAAAGAGGGGAATGGGAATTGGAAATGGGAATTGGAATTAGAGTGTAAAGAGAAATAGAAATGAGAATTGGAATAGGGAGATAAATACTAATAGGAATACGAATATAAATAGTAACCGTAATAGTAATATAAACAGTAATATAAATAGTAATACAAATATAAATATAAATAGGAATATAAATAGGAATATAAATAGTAATACAAATATAAATATAAATAGTAATATAAATAGTTATATAAATAGTTATATAAATAGTAATACAAATAGTAATATAAATAGTAGTATAAATAGTAATATAAATAGTAATATAGATGTAAATAGTAATATAAATATAAATAGTATATAAATAGTACTATAAAAAGGCATTATTGACAGTTTTTCTTTCTATGCATTTTAAAGGCCTATAAAAGTTTATAGGGATTTGTTGCTGGTAAGAAGTTTTTAAAAACAAAACAAAAAAAGGAAAGGAGAAAGGGGATTTGTTAATAACTCAATAAAAAGAAAGAAAGGCGAAAACGAGAAAAGAGAAATAAAGCAGAAAAGAACCTTTATCCTTGCCCCAATTAACAGACAAAAACAAATAAAATGGAATAAAATAAACAAACACAAATTAAAATATATAGATATACACAGATATACTAATATATAGTCTAATATATATAATATATATATATACATATATATAATATATAATATATGTATTAGAATAGAATTAGAACTAATATATATATATATATATATTAGATTGATAAACAAAACAATGAGAGAAACAAAAGTAAGAGAAAATACCGGAAAAAAGAACAGCAAAGACAGAAGGAAAACGCAACAAAACAGAAAAAATAAATTAAATTAAATTGAAATTGAATTAAAATGGAATGAAATAGAATGAAATAAAGAATAAAATATAATCCTACTTTAATAAATTCAGGTTCTGAAGTCGTGGCGATAACAAAAAGTTTATTTCCCTCTTTAGGCGGCTGTTTCTTTATCAACACCAGTAAGGCTTGAAGAACCATATTAGAAAACCTAACAAATAAATAATAAATAAATAAATAAATAAATAAATAAATAAATAAATAGAATGGCTAATTAATTAGTTAGTTAATTAATTAGTTGGTTAAATTAAATGGAAAAGAAAGTGAAAGAACAGGAATGACGGAAATAACAAAAGAAGGAAATAAAACAACTAGGAGATATGAAATAAAGGAAACAAAACAACAGACCAAACAAATAAGAATAAATAGAATAAATAGAATATATAATGGAATAAATAGAATAAATAGAGTAAATGGAATATATAATTGAATAGATAGAATAGATAGAATAAATGGAATAAATGATGGAATACAGGATGGAATAGATAAATGGAATAGAGAATGGAATAGAGAATGGAATATAGAATGGAATGAGTAGAATATAGAGTGGAATAATGTGAAAATGCGTATAAGGATTGTCTATAAGATGGATTTTGGGTAATAGGAGTTATTTTGCGTTATATGTTGTAGCAAGTACCTGGGTCCAATGGGGGTAAAGTCTACTAGCCTTTCTAGATCATCTAGAAGTACAAGGGAAAGGTTGGATTTGTAAGCGTCTTGAAAGGTTTTATTGAGCATGAGTATTTTACTAGCCTCGGAAAAGCCAACGTAGTTTTCGGCAGAGACGAATTTGGAGAAGGGGAAGGAAAGAAAGCGAGCAGCAGCAGCAGCAGCAGCGGAAGCGCCGCATCCTGGGGTTTGCTGCTGCAGCAGCAAGGAAGCAACGAGTGCAACGGGACTGTCCCGTACCTGAGCCCCCAGCGTAATACCTATTTCCTGGATTCTTTTGCATGCGCTGCTGAAGAAAATAATTCCATTTTGCAGGCACCTTGCCATGGCATCAGACTCGGCGCCGAATGCAGGTTTGACTTCCTTGAGGGCTGCTTCGAAATCCTGCATGCAAATTTGCATGTTTTCTGTATTTCGAGTTTTCGCCAAGTCTTTTTCGTCAATAGATCGTTGGAAAGCAAAGGAAGCAGCAGCTCGGACCAGCCCTTCCAGCTCTGCCCCGGAAAAGTTCAAAGTTGCATCAGCCAGAAGCCCCAAGTCCACGTCTGCTGCCAGGCGATTGGCTGCATGCATCGCCGCTGTATGGATGGTAAGGATTTGCTTTCTGCCTTGGGCATTTGGGAGTCCAATTTCAATTAGGACTTCGAACCTGCCCGGCCTGAGCAGGGCTTCGTCTATGAGATCCAGTCTGTTGGTCATTCCTATGAGAAGGATATTATTCAAGGCATTAACCCCGTCGATCTTTGAAAGTAATTGATTTACAATAGAGTCATTCACTCCAACTCCAGCCCCTCCTCCTCCCCCTGCCCCTCCCCCCCGTTGTTTGCAAATTGCGTCGATTTCATCAAAGATGATGATGTGGAGCCCGGATTTGTCGCCTTTCTTCTGTTCTTCTTCTTCCGCCTCTTTGAACAAATTCCGTACATTCTCCTCCGACTGGCCCACGTACTTATTCAAGACTTCTGGCCCACTCACCACCTTGGGTGGTCTTGCGCGTAAAGCCCCTCCTATCTGCCGGGCTATTAACGTCTTTCCCGTGCCTGGGGGTCCATACAGCAGCAAACCCCGCACATGTTTCAAGCCCATTTCCTTGACGAGGGGGGGTGGCAGGACTCGGCTGGCGAAGGCCCTTCGGAATATTTCCTTGAATTCCTTGTCCAGCCCCCCGATGCCCAGCTGTTCAAAGGAAATATCGGGAGATATCAGACTTGAATCCGTGCTGCATGCGCCTTTTGCACTTGCCGCCTTCGAAGCTTCCTGCAGTCGACGCCAACTTGAACTCGAAAATACCGACCCAGAAGGACTCACCCTCACCCCACTTTCAGCCACTCGACTCGTAAAGGCCAATTCCGTGCCCTCCCACAGACGCATGCATGCAAAGTTTACAGACAAACCCGCAGCACAAGACCCTGTAACACACACACGCAAACAAATACACACACACAAATTCACATATACAGAGATATTGAGTTATATATATATATATATATATATATACAGGGAGAGGTATAGAGATGGATGGATAGATAGATACATAGATAGATAGATAGATAGATAGATAGATAGATAGATATAGATAGATATAGATAGATAGACAGATAGATATATAGATAGATAGATAGATAGATAGATAGATAGATAGATAGATACATACATACATACATACATACATACATACATACATACATACATACATACATACATACATACATACATAGATATACGTGGACTTGATACTGATGCTGAAGTTAAAACAAAGAAACTACAAAGAGGTATAATATAGGTATGTTATATAGATAGATAGATAGATAGATATATGTGGCCTTAATACTGCTGAAGGAATACAGAAGGAAAAGAGAAAAAAGAAAAAGAGAAAGAAGCAGGGATAGGTAGATGTATACAGGAGCTTGAATTGAAATAACTGAGTTGAGACAGAAAAATAAGAAGAATAAAAAGAGGAAGAAAGAGATATCTACATGAAATCGAATCTGCTGAAACTAATACATATGCAGAAACAGAAAGAAACATATGCACATAGATATACATATATAGTTCTGTTGCTAGCTAGCTAGCTAGCTAGCTAGCTAGCTAGCTAGCTAGCTAGCTAGCTAGCTACCTAGCTAGCTAGCTAGCTATAGAGGGGTACCTGGGGCTTTGTCTTCTGCCTCCTCGACCGGTACCATTTGCATTACACTGCAACAAAAAAAAAATAAAAACAAAAAAAGAAATAGGAAATAAAATAGAAAGGATATGAAGGGTAGGAGTTTGAATAAATAAAAAGCAGAAAGGTTAGGATGTTGATAAATCTGACTTGATGAAAAAGACAAAAAAATGAGAATACCAATAGGGGGCATCAGTTTAAGACTTGGTGTAATAATGAGCAAAACAGAAAAATTGAATTAAATTAAATTAAATTATATTATATTATATTGAATTTAATAGAAGTATATTGAATTATATTGAATTAAATTAAATTAAACTATAGTGAGTTATATTGAATTATATTGAATTATATCGACTTATATTGAAATATACTGATTTATATTAAATTATATCGAACTATATTGAATTATATTGAATTATATTGAAGTATATTGAAGTATATTGAAATTAATTGAATTGCATTAAATTAAATTAACTGAATGAAACTGAATGAAATTGAATTAAACTGAATTAATTGGATTGAATCGGAATAAATTCAATTAAGTTCAATTGAATCGAAACAAACTAATTTAAATCATATTATATTATATTAATTAAACTAAATTAAATTAGATTAAATCAATGGATTAGTTGAATTGAATGAATAAAACCAAGATAAGCCAAAGCAAATCCAATCAGCTGAACAATCAAAAGAAAGCAAGTACGTAAATAAAGCAAACAAAACGAATAATAAACAATAAACCTAAATAAATAAATGATAAATAATAAATAAATAAATAAATAAATAAATAAAAATCTTACGTGAATTTGAGTGTATGTTTCTGGTAGCGCCTGGCTACCGTCTGCCCCACGGCGAAGTACTGCCCCACTAAAGCGGATTTAAAGTCGGCAATCAAACTCGCATCATCTATTTCTATTGTTTCAGCTGTAAAATAAATAAACAGAAAAGAAATAAATCAATTAAAATGAAGAAAAAGAAAAGCGGGAAAAAAAAGGAAAAAAAACGAATAAAAGGAACCAAGTACTGACCCATCAAAGCCAATTTAAAATCCGAACTCAAATTCACAGTATTTATTCCTGTTGTTTCAGCTTCCGAAAAAATAAAAAGAAAAGAAATACATTTAGATTAATTGATTAAACAGTATAATACAATAGAATGCAGGTGGTGGAGTCAGAAATTTGTACTCAGTTAATAAGTGAAGAAAAAACAAAAAAAGAAAGATTTGAATAATTAATGCTGCAGCTGTCAAGGCCAATAGTAGGACAGGAGTAATACAATAAAAAGAGTCAAGAAAAAGAAGGAAACAGAAAAGAAATAGCAGAAAAAGAAATGAAAGAGACGAAACACAGAAAAGAGACTGGAAGTGAAATTGAAAAAGAAAGAACACCGAAAGAAAGAGAAATTAAAAATAAAAAATATAAAATAAAAAAATAAAGGAAAAACAAAAGAAAGATTGAAGGTAATGGGTATGATGATATTCAAAAGCAAAACAAAAAAAGAAAAAAAACAAAAAGGCAAGAAAGAAAAACAGGAGGAAAAACAGAAATAAAAATGATGGAGAAAAACAAACAAGAAACAAGCAGCAGCAAACAAGAGAGAAGCAAACAAAAACCCTCAACAAAAACAGCAACAAACTCAGAAACAAACTGCAGCAGCAACAGCCACAGCAGCAACAGCAGCAACGGCAGCAACAGCAGCAGCAGGGCCACCAACAGCAGCAGCAGCAACAACAGCAACAGCAGCACCATCAGCAGCAAGTGCAGCAGCAGCACCATCACCACCACCACCACCGCCACCACCACCACCATCACCACCACCACCATCACCATCACCATCAGCACCATCAGCAGCAGCAGCAGCAGCAGCAGCAGCAGCAGCAGCAGCAGGAGGCCTTAAATCCTTACCGGGTTTGAGGTAAGTGGAGACATCGATATGTACAGCAGCAGCAAGTGGTTTGGATTTGGAGACAGTTAAAATTCTCACGGAGACAGCATCTCCCAACTGGATTTTTCCGCTTTCTCTGTGGCAGATGCTGAGCCCAACTTCATCTTTTTCCAGCAAATGTTCGGGCCTGAAGAAGCACAAAAGATATTCTTCTTTCTTTGTTTTCTCACTTTATTACTCGCATTTACCATTATTCTCCGCTGTATTTGCTTTATTTCGCTAATAGGCTTATTATTCAGTTCTTTTTCCGCTTTTGTTTAGTCGCTCCTTAGACAGACACTAGACACTCACTCTTTATTCATTATTCATTTATTTTCTTTATTTATCCATTTATTTCCTATTTATTTACTTATTCATTTATTTATTCCTATTTCGAATTCCTTAGCAGTTTAATGAACAGACGGTACTAATTGGTTATTTGATTAGTAAATAATGAAACAAATTCGCAAATAAATAAACAATACAAATGGATGGAATAATAAACCACTTAGTGCATGCATAAATAAGAAACATAAAAGAATACGAAGGAGATATAAAGGACTACATAAGCAACTAAAACAAACACAAAAACAAACTAACGAAGAAACAAACGAAAAGACAGAAAACCAAATACATAATATATATATATATATATATATATATATATATATAGATATATATAGATATATATATATAGATATATATATATGTGTAGGAAGACTGACACAACTCCCAGGACAATGCTGCCAACATGGCAGTGAACGGGTTGGGGTGTATCTGCAGCTTCTGCCGCCCTTTTTGCTGAATTATGCGCATGCAGCTCCCCATACACCTCAGGATGCACGTAGGCCTGCAGCACACAAACGCAAAAAAAGAAATAGCAGTACATGAGGGAAAGGGGAATCCATCTAGCTAGCTAGCTAGCTAGATGGATTCCCCTTGCTAGGTGAGAAAAGGAGCTTGGGCAAATGGAGGCGCAGGGAAGATAGAAGAAAAGAATTGAAAACAAAATCAAATTAAAAAAAGTAGGGGACGAGGGAGGGTACACCAGATAGCAATTCAATTCTTGATGGCAGACAGTCCCGCCATTTTGCCTTCTCCAATGAATTGTTTAAATATTCCATTATATTTCTGTATCTGTGTGAATGGCTATATAGAGAGATAAATCGGTGTGAGTCTTTATACAAATATTTCAAGTATACAAATATTTCGACCAATGCACACGCGCAGAAACATCACTATGTATTCAAGCGCATGCATTCAAACTGAATAAGCAAAGAACCATTAAGCATATGTATTATGTTTGTTCTAGCTGCATGCATCTACTTGAATGGAGAAAACAGAAAAAAACATCATTTTTTCTGCCTACTAGGTTCGTGAAAGCCATGGGAGCGGCTGGGAGTTTGGTGGCCCTGAGGATGAACGCCATCGTCGGTTACGCTTTAGAAAGAAAGAAACAAAATGAATTAGAAAAAATAATTAATTTTGACAGATTTATAATTGTGGTGGCCGGTTGCTGCGGAGCGATGCAGCTTCCCGCATCCCGAGGTGTCTGTACACCTCGGATTTTGAATACAAGCAGAAATTAAAAAAAAGAATAGCGAGTGGAATTCTGTTTACATTGTTTCGGAAACAGCACTTAAATTATAATTATTTAATTATTTAATAGTTTTTTCCCTTTTTTCTGCTTTTTCTCCCTTTGCAGTTGTCGTTCTGCGACTGAGACAAGGCGGGTGGCGGCAGCTGGCCTGCATGCGGGGGTCGTAGAAGAGCAAATAAAAAACTAAAAGTAAATAGGAACCAAAAGATTAATTAATTAATTCTGAACAAACAAAACACAAAAATATCATCCATTGTCCTTCTCTTTCCAGCCCTATAGCGCTCGCTGCATGCGCCTTCGCTCTGTGCCCAGTCGGCAGCGGGGCTCGCAGTTTATAGGTGGGGTTTTTAAAGACGAAAGATATTTATTTTAATTTAATTGTTTTAATTTAATTTATTTTTTAATTTATTTTGCTGTTTTCATTAATTTACCTGTTTTTATCCTTCAGATCAACAGCGAGACGGCTGCTGCTGACGCTAGGATCGCTAGCTGCATGCGCGCCTGGTTTGCAGCCCTAAGGATGGATAAAAGAGAAAAAAGAAAAAAAGAATAAATTTCTGTAAATTTAAATATTTAATTTAGTCAACGAATTAATAAATTCGATAAAATGTTTAAAAGTTAATTTCAACTGCCGCAGTATATATGCTGCATTTTCATCCTTCTATTTCTACTACCTGTCATCGACAGGGTATAATTGAGTAAAAAAGATAAAAAGTTTAATTCAATCAAAACAATTAATGACGTTGGAATTCTTTCCCTATGTTTTCTTTTCCAGTCTGCCGTTCAATTCGTAATAATACCTCTTTTCCCGCATGCAAGCACAGCCCCAATATATACTATTGAATATATTATTAAATAGAATTCAAACATAATTCAAAAAATACAAAAATAATATTCAATAAATGCATGCAGGAGTCCCCTTTCATCCTGCCGCCTCCAAGCCTCCCTTAGCCTCCTTTTTTTCTCTCTTTTTCTAATGCCCCCTAAACCCCAAACCCTAAACCCTTAACCCTAAACCCTAAACCCTAAACCCTGAAGATGAGTGAAGAGGGGGATCTCCAGCTGCGGGTTGCGAGAGTAATAGAGGCGGGTGACCCCCTTGCAGAGAAATGGAATAAATTATTTGTTTTGATTGAACAGCAGCAAGAAGAAGCAGCAGAAGAAGTAAGCATGCGATTTCCATTAGCTGTCTGTACACCCCAGCAAACGGCTGCTGCAGGGTTTCAAGTTGAAATGAATTAATTCAAAAATATGAATAAAGCCAAGTAAATAAATTAACAAAGGAGAAAGAATAATAATACCTGAAAAAAAGAGAAAAAAAATCATCACTAATTGACTTCTTTCGGATATTCTCTATGCTCCCACCAAACCCTTCCTTGCCTTTCATAACTTTTCTTTCTTTTTTCTTTTTTTTGTTTCTTCTTTCTTGTTTTTTATTTGTTTTTTGTTTAATTGATCGTTTGTTTTATTATTTCTCTCATTCTTTCTTTCATAATT
>HG712285.1:1391-26391 GCA_000499725.1 Eimeria brunetti | reverse complement strand
GGGTTTGGGGTTCAGGGTTAAGGGTCTAGGGGTTAGGGTCTAGGGTTTAGGGTTTAGGGTTTAGGGTTTGGGGTGTTTGTTAGGGATTTTGTGTTGGAGGTTGCAAAGAACTCCGTGATGCAAAAGGGAGGAAAGCCGGTGCAGCAGCAGCAGGTGCTGCTGCTGCTGCAGCAGGGGGAGCAGCAGCAGCAGCAGGTGGATTTGCTGCGTCGGGAGCTGCTGCAGTTGGAATATGAATATGAATTAAAGCTGCAAATTCAGAAAAATAAAAACAAATGGCAAAATGATGAATGCGATGAAATTCAAACCATGGACTTCGAACAATTAAAAATAGAAAGCCAAACCCTCAACGAAAAACTTGTTGAAAGACAAGAAGAAGCTGCAAAACTGCAAAATATTGCCAAGAAATCCGCACAAGTAATAAACCCTAAACCCTAATCCCTAAACCCTAAACCCTAAAGTCGTTGAAAGGCAAGAAGAAGCTGCAAAACTGCAGAATATCGCCAAGAAATCCGTGCAAGTAATAAACCCTAAACCCTAAACCCTAAACCGAAACCCTCAACAAAAACTTCGTAGAAACGCAAGAAGAAGCAGCAAACTTGCAAAACGTCGCCAAGACATCTGCACATGTTGCACAACCCTAAACCCTAAACCCTAAACCCTAAACCCTAGACCCCTACCTCTGAACCCTGGTACATTTTGAGTTTTTCTTCATTTTTCTTCGTTAGACTCTTCTATGAACCGGCTGCGAAGCCCTATTATAGAGGCGCACCTAACGGTACGCTTAGGACTTGGATTTAAATGCATTTAAATGGCTTAATTTCTTTTTTCAGTTAATTACCCACTGGCGAGAACACCTGGCTTTCCAAGAACGGCGAAACGCAGCAGCAGCAGCGCAGCAAGCAGCGCAGCAGCAGCAGCTGGCGAAGCAGCGGGAATTAGCAGCAGCGCTGAAAAGAGAAAGAACGGAATTAAAAATGCAAAACGAAAAGGCTAAATGTCAAACAGACATCATTAATTCGGAGTTGTTGTCCAACGACTGGCAGCTGACGGAGGCGAAACTCAAAGAAATTGCAAACGAAGTAAGCGACCCGTTTTTTTCTTCTTTTCTTCTTTTCTTTTTTTTTCTTTCGAGTTCTTCCCCTTTCTTTCTTTTGTTTCTCGGGGGTTGTAATTGTATTTCGTGGGGTCTGAAGGAGGGTTTAATCCTGCACTTGCATTCATTCCTTTTTCTTCTTTTCTTCTTTTTTTCTAATTTGGATCCATGGCTCTAGTTGCGTGTTTCGCTGCATTAGTGAGGCATTATAGTCCCATTTTTCTTCTTCTTTCTCTTGTTTTCTTTCTTTTTTCTAGTTGTGTTCTTTGTGGTTTTAGTGAGGCATGATCCCTTCATGAATGCCTTTACTTTTTCTTCGTTTCTTTCCATTTGCTTCTTGATGGTTCTAGTTGTATTCTTTGTGCCGTTTCTTTGTTTTGCTTTCCTCTAGTCTATTGCTCTTATTGTTTATACTGTCTCTGCATTAATAAAGGATTTCTTCATTATTTCCTTACCTGTATTTATTACTTTTTGTTGTTTATATTTAGTTGGTGCTTATTTTTCTTTGCCCTTTCTTCCTGTTACTATTCAGTTATTGTTTGTTACTTTTATATCTTATTTACTTCCATTTATATACGTTTATTATGATTTAATTCCTCAGATTTCGTTTATTATGATTTAATTCTTGTGTATACACTATTATCTCGTTTGGTATTGATGCTTGTATGAAAATATGAATATATTATTAAACCTTGCATGATGATATAATGCCTACATGTTATGATTAGAAGGTAAATACTTGTTATTGCATTATTATTGCTCTCAAGAATTAAAAGTATTACTGTATTATTATTTAATATTTCTTTTGCAGATTGAAACCCTGAAGAACAAACATGAACAACTGACTTCCTTTGTAGCTGAAACAGTAAAGAGGAGAAACAGAAGAAAATCGAGGTTGAGTATAGAGGCCTCCAAGTTGTTGATGAGATATCTAAAAAACAATAAAAATAATAACAATAATAACTGTAATAATACTAATACTAGTGCAAGTAATAGTGATATTATGAATAGCGCTAGAGATAGTGATGGAATCGGTAATGATACACCCCATAGAGATGAAAACCCTCAAAATATTCAAATTATTCGAAATGCAAGCGATGGGGGGGTGTTTTAGAGGAAAATACCAATATTAATCCACAAAATAACAATATTATTAATGAAATTAATAAAACTAATGCCAATAATAACAGTAATCGTGGTGGGATTAAAAATGAAGAAAGAGGGGGAATACTTGGAAGCAAAAAAAACCAAATTCAAATACAAACAAATCGACAAAACCCGCATCTTTATTTTTAAAAAAGAATTTCTTTTCTTTGGTTTTTTCTTTATACTTCTTTACTCCTTCTCTCCACTATGCACAATACATTCTTTTAATTCTTTTTCTCCTTTATACCCTTTTATTTCTCCTCTTCTTTGCTCCTCTTTACTCCTGCTCTTCTCTATACTCCTTTATTTTTCTCTTATTATAATAATACTTCTTTAGCTTCTCGATTCTATACCCTCCATTATTTCTTTCTCTTTTACAATCTTTTATTTTGTGCTCATGTTTCTTCTTTTCCCTGTTCTTTGTGCTTTTTTCTTTGTTATATGGATATCCAGTGGGACGGACCAACCTTAAACTTGTATATTATATATGTATATATAAATATATATATTTATATACATGTATATATATATATGTATATAAATATGTATGTATATATATGTATATATATATATATATGTATATATATATACATGTATATGTATATATATATATATACATCCTCCTATACCATATATATGCGCTGTATTTTTTTATGGTACAGAAATGCCTAGCAGGCGCCATATTTCTTATCAAACTTTTAAGTTTTCCGCGGCATTTCTATCCATAAAAGTAATACTATTATCATTTTAACTGACGATAGTAATAATAATGTCCTTATATTTTTATTTTTAATACTATTATTCAAATTCAATCATCTTCCTTACTGAAGCCCCGGCTGTTCATGTTGTACACTTCACCCAAACTCTTCGCAAAAAATTTCATCTATAGAACCGTCGCCCCCAAACCCTAAACCCTAAACCCTAAACCCTAGACCCTGTTGCAGTTGAACTTCTCAAACTTGTTTTTCTTTGGAATTAGATTTATAGCATGATGTGGTCTACACCGATGCTACAGAGTTTAGCTACCGATTACAATGAAATTGAAATTAATTTCTTTGAATAAAACAAAATAAATAAAAAAGAAAATATATGCAGCTCTATAAACCGCAAATCATTCAGCTGGGGCTGTGTAGTAAGACTTACTCTTTCTTATGGCTAAATGAAATTTGCTAAATAGATAATACTTATTGAATAAATACTAATAACTAGAAATATTAAATAAGTTATATTTGTTGAATAAAAGATAACTGTTGAACAAATGATACTAGTTGAATAAATAATGATTACTGTTGAATAAAGTATCTTCTTGAATAACCGGTACTTGCTGAGTAAACTACACTTGTTGATGCATGATGTTTGTTGAATAAATGCTTAAATAAATGATATGTCTTGGATAGATAATATATTTTGAATAATAATTGATTACTGGAGCTGTGCATGCTGCAGAAGAAAGCAGAATGGATGGCTATGCTTGAATTTGTTGCACTGCAGCAGCAGCTGCCGCAAAGAGGTTTGCTGCTGCTGTCCTTGAAAGAATCAACAAAAAATATTCTAAAATATAATTTGTTTTTTTTCCTTTCTTATTATATCATATTCACCCTCAGCCCTACGCTATAAGGCTGCTATTCTTCAGGAATCCCTAAGTAGAATGAAGTGAAGCTGAAGTAGCTGTTGGAGGGTTTAATGCTATTTTGTCGCAGTACAAAGATGCAGGAACGTAATATTGAGTTAAATTCATTTAAATATTTCATCAAATAGTATATTTTTCGCCAAATAATATAATCATTTCCTCAGTAGTGTTCTAACTAGGTTGCTGCTCTCATCAGGCTACTGCCAAGACCCAACCGTATGGCTACAGAGGTGGTTTCTCTCAGTTTTAATTTATTCACGTTTTATATTCAGTAAATGGGTAAGTATGAATATGAATTTAACTTGGCTGATTTGTATGAATTCAACTTTCTCATCTAATTCGAAGCAAATATGTTGAAATAATACACAGGGCCAGGGTGGAAGAAAGCTGCACCAGGGGCCCCAAGCAAGCACTAGCGCCCTAAAATGAAATTTTGTGTCCTTTAATTGCATTCTAATGCGTAAAACAATTTTTTAGAATATTACAAGAAATAAAAAGGCAAATAGTAGTGGAAGAATACAATGACAGCACAACACTGCACCACCTCGCCGCCGACAGATGCTACGTAAGCGAGAGAAGCCAGCGAGCAGCGGGTATAAACAGCAGCAATAAAAGAGCAAAAAAAAACAAATAAAGGACTAATTGTGCAAAATAAAATCGAAATAATAAATAAAATAGAATAAATCAAGCATGAACCTTAGCAGCTAGAGCAGCCCAACTTCGTGCAGGTTTCCAATGGTCTTAGACAGCGAGGGCGAGGGATTGAGAGGGAAAATGAGAGTAAAGGGGGAGAATAAAGGGTTTTTTATTTTTCCTTTGATTGAATATTACTAAAAGAGATATTGGAAGGGATATAAACAATTAAGTTTAATTTTATTTTCTCATCCTTGCAGGAATCTGCTGCTGCCGACCCGCGCCAGCCGAGGCGAGGTCCTGTCGAGAGGCCATAGGCTTCCTGCCTTGTGCCGCGGTTTCGCCCTCGTTTAAATGCATTTTAAGGGTTTTACGAATAAATTGCAGCTTGTATTTAATCAATTATGTCTCATATTCCACAGATTTTCCGCCAACAGCCACAAAACCCTTAAACGCAACAGGCGGGAAGTCAGAATGAGTGGCGGCGCAGGGGGCCTCGGCCCGAGGAGGCGCCTTGTCTATGACCTTCTTCTTCTTTCTCTCTTTTTTTCATTGCACAGTAAGTTCAATTTACTTAGTGACTGAAAAAAGAGCAGCAAAAGGCCAGAGTAAAGCCAGCAAACGCCTATTCAAGAACAGTAGCTGCAGCGGCTGCTCGGGGTTTCTGAACTTGCGGTATTGTCTGCTGCGAGCTGCGTGCTGCTGTTTTCTTCTTTTATTTTCTTTATTTTAATTAACAACAGAAACACAAATTGCAGCATCTTCGAGCAGCTGCTGCCTCTAGCTGGGGCTGCCGACACAGCCGCCACCCTCGATAGGGGTTACTAATGCCTTCTTTGCCTATTTTTGAATAATGCTGCAGAATACGAAGTCTTATGCCCGTGCTTGTCAAAAGGATATATATATATATAAGGAGCGTTGATATATTTGTTGCTGAGACAGCACTGGTTGTATTGTTCTTGCCTCGCTGTTTCTTTCTTTCTTCTTTCTGCCTTCTTTTCATTTATTTTCCGCTTTTCTTTTTTTCCTTTTGTTTTTGCAGATACACCCGCCTCTGCTGTGACTCGCCTGCGCAAGTGGGGTTCGAACCCGAACGGCAGCCTCTTCTCAGCTGAAGTTTCCCCTGCTACTGCTGCTGTGGGCCCCGCTGCTGCTGCTGCCTTCAGCGCCTACAGGTTTCCTGCTGCAGCAGAAAAACCGCATGCAAATGAAGCAGCAGAATTCAATTTGTTTAATTCGCAAGGAGGAGGAGAAACAGAGGAGGCAGCCGCCTTCACAGACATCAACAGCGCCTATAGGAGACTGAGATTAAACAGCAGCAGCCCCAACTCCACAGAAAACGGGCTGTTCTCTAGGAGCAGGCACTCGAGAGCAGCAGCAGCAGCAGCAGCTGCTGCTGCAGCAAGGGAGCTGAAGGAAGAAGAACACTTCAGGGGCCTCTCAGCCCTGCAGCTAGCAGCGCAGCAGCAGCAAGAAGAAAATGAAGACGAGGCAGACAGCAGCACAAGCAAAGAGGCAGAAAAAACATCCGATGCTGAAGATAAAGAAGGAGAGGACAGCCAAAGCAAGTCAGAAGAAGGAGACGATGACAGCAGCAGCAGCAGCAGCAGCAGCGGCGGCAGCAGCAGCAGCAGCTCAGAAAAGCCCAATGCAGAACAAACAAATGCTGCAGCCAGCGACAGCGCCGAAGCAGCAAGCGCTGAAAGCAAAAGCGAAGAAGAAAAGCCAGAGGCTTCATCGCAAGCAGCAACAGCAACAACAGCAGCAACAGCAGCAACAGCAGCTGCTGCTGGTGAGGGTAAAGAAAATGAAGAAGCAAAGGAGGGTGGAGAAGAGGAGGGTGAAGAGGAAGAAGAAAAACAAACAAAGGCAGAAGAAACCTCAGAAACTGAAGAAGCTGCTGAAGGCAAACCTGCTGCTGCTGGGGAGCAGCAGCAGCCAGCAGCAGCACCAGCAGCAGCAGCAGCAGCACCAGCAGCACCAGCAGCAGGCGCCCAGCCAGCAGAGGCAGCTGCTCCCAGTGCAGAAGTAAAGGAAAAAGAGGCAGGCGCAGCAACAGAAGCAGCAGCAGAAACTGAAAAAGAAAAACCAAAAGAAGAAGCAGAAAAAAAAGAAGAAGAGGCAGAAGAAGAAGAAACAAAAGCAGCAAAGCCAGCTGAAGAAGAAGAGGAAACCGAAAAAGAAACAGAAAAAGAAACAGAAAAAGAAACGGAAGCAAAAGAAGGAAAAGAAACAAAGGAAGAGGAGGGAGCAGAAGAAGAAAAGAAGACAGCGAAAGAAGAAGCAGCAGCAGCAAGCGAAACTGAAGAAAAATCGGAGACTGAACCCGAGGAACAGCCGCCGAAAGAAGCAGCAGCAGCACCAGCAGCAGCAGCACCAGCAGCAGCAGCACCAGCAGCACCAGCAGCACCAGCAGAAGCAGCTCCAGCAGAAGCAGCAAAACCACCGCCAGCAGCTCCTGCAGCACCAGCAGCATCAGCTCCAGAAGCAGCCGCACCAGCAGCAGCGCCAGCAGCAGCTGAGGCTGCTGCAAAGCCTGAGGCGAAGGAGGCAGCAGCAGCACCAGCAGCAGCACCAGCAGCAGCAGCTCCAGAAGCAGCAGCACCAGCTGCAGCAGCTCCAGAAGCAGCAGCACCAGCTGCAGCAGCAGCAGCACCAGCAGCAGCACCAGCAGCAGCAGCAGCAGCACCAGCAGCAGCAGCACCAGCAGCAGAAGCAGCGCTGCCTGCCGAAGAGAGTACTCCTGAAGAGGTTGAAGGCAGACCCTCTTCTCCAAGAATAGAAAAACCAGAAAAACCGAAAGAAGGAAAATGTTATTCAGACATAGCGAGGGAGGTGATAACTGAAGAAAACGCATTGATTAAGAGGGCAGAAGAAAACAGTAAGCCAGTTCCCCTATTGCCCTTTTATTCACTAATAAAACAGATTCATAAGACAAAACAAACAAATATATATATATATATATATATATATATATATACACCCCCTCATAATCATATTGTATCTTCAGACAAATATAAACATTACACAGAAACCCGCTGGCCCTCGCATGCACTTGCTGCCTCACAGCCCTTTCACTGCATGCATGCATGCATGCATGCATGCATGCATACGTGTCTGCTTGCATGCATGCATGCGCACGTGTCTGCATGCATGCATGCATGCATGCATGCATGCATGCACGTCTATCTGTCTGCATGCAACCCCGGCTGCCCTGCTTGCCTCTTCCCTCGTCTGATAGCACAGTCTGTCAACGTCAGCGAACAAATTAGATCCATAATTCCTTTAAAAGTACTTTTTGAGCAAAAACTTGAATGGCTAGCAATTTATATTTCGGTTTTCTACCGCAGCGCACTTCAAGGAAGCAGACCAGGGCTTCTGCGACGAGGTGTTTCGAGCCATAGACGGCTCGGCTTCTGTTTCTGCACTGTCTTCGCTCCTTCGCGCGGCAGACGCTGCTGACAGGCCCCAGAGAAACTTCCGATACTGCAGGGCTACGATGGTGCGATCCCTGCAAAACGCATGCAAAACGCATGCAAAACGCATGCAAAACGCATGCAAAACGCATGCAAAACGCATGCACAGGGCCGGCAGGGTGCATGCGGTTGGGGTGCTTTCTTTGCGGCATTTGCTGCTGGGGGCGGGGGGTTTGCTGCTGGTGCTGCTGCTGCTTCTTTGGGTTGTGGCTGCTGTTGTGTTTAATGCTGTTGCTACTCTGTTTATTATTGTTGTTGTTCTGTATTGCTTTTATTACGCGCGTTCATACCCGTCTCCTCCTTCTATCATTTCTCTATTCTCTCTTTCTTGTTTTCTGTATTCTTTCATGGTCCCCTCACTGCTGTTCTTTCTGCTGCACTTTATTTAGTTAAATTGAAACCTTCAGTGCTGCCCAATTCAATTCCCAATCCCTAACCGTTGTTTGCTCCCTCTTCATTTTTCCTGCTGCATCTGTTGCACCTGCTGCATCTGCTGCATCTGCTGCATCTGCTGTTGCTGCCGTTGCTGCTGTTGCTGCTGTTGCTGCTGCAGAACAGCAGCCCCCCTCGGGTGTCCGAAGGCGACACAATATTGCATGCAGCAGTAGCAGCACGAAAGCCCCACGTGGTGGAGCTGCTGCTGCAGTATGGGGCCTTCCCGCAGCTGCCTTCTATCCCCCACACCCCTCACCCTGCTGCTTACCTGCAGCAGCCGCTGCATGCGCTCAAAGCCACAGAGGTAATGCCCCCAAACCCCCACCTGCCGCTGCTGCTGCTGCTGTTGCTGCTGCTGCTGTTGCTGCTGCTGCTGTTGCTGCTGCTGATGCTGCTGGTGCTGTTTCTGCTGTTGCTGGTGCTGATACTGTTGCTGTTGCTGATGTTGCTGCTGTTGCTGCTGCTGTTTTTGGCTCTTCACTGTATGAGGTTATAGTATCCTAGTACATAGGGGAATAGCCGTGAGCCGTTTATAGTATTTCATTATATGAAGTTATTTTCTTTTATTATATGGGGTTATATAGCAGGCTATAGTCTGCTGTTGTATGGGGCTATCTATATCTTTTGTTCTACTATCGGTTATAACAGTAATCTATTACTCCTGTATTCATTATAAGAGGCTACAGGGATAAGCCCTTATTACATGCAGCTATATTCTTTTATAATATTAGCGCCTAGGGCCTAGAGCCTAGGGTTTAGGGTTTAGGGTTTAGGGTTTAGGGTTTGTGTGCGTTATGTGAGCAGTCAGGGGGCACGGCGCTGCATGCAGCAGCCCGTGTGCAGACACCAGACAGTGCAGCAGCAGCAGAGCTGCTGCAGCACTACGGGGCGGAGATAGACAGCCGAGACAGCCGAGGGAGGACCCCTCTGATGGTTGCTGCTGCTGTTCTCACTCCCCACTCCCACGAGTTTGTCAAGGGCCTTATACTCGCTAAGGCAGATGTCACCGCCACAGACAAGGTGACCAGTGGACCACTTCGCCGTCTGGCCCCTTTCGGGCTCGCTCCTGTCTCCTCCTGGGTCCTGTCTCCTTTCTGTCTCCATTTTGTCTCTTTCTGTCTCCTTTCTGTCCCCATTATGTCTCCTTTCTGTCTCCGTTTTGTCTCCTTTCTGTCTCCATTATGTCTCCTTTCTCTCTCCATTATGTCTCCTTTCTGTCTCCATTATGTCTCTTTCTGTCTCCATTGTGCCGCCTTTCTGTCTCGATTTTGTCTCCTTTCTGTCTCCATTGGGTCCCCTTTCTGTCTCCTTTCTGTCTCCATTATGTCTCCTTTCTGTCTCCTTACCCCAAACCTCCAGGCTTTTATGAGGGTTGTAATATATTTTTAAATATCTTTTATTTATTGCTTCTGTTTCCTCTTATCTTTTTTATTTCTTTAATTTGTTTCTGCATTTATCTCTTTTGTCATTTCTGTCCTTCTTTCTTTATTCTACTCTTGTATTCTATGGATCCTATTCTTTTCTTGTATTTTATGTTTTATTATTATTCCTTTTTAATCCCATTTACCGGTTTTTTTGCATTTTTCTTTATTTATCTCTTCTCACTCCCCCGTCCCTCTTCTTCTGTCTGCATTTTATGGGTTTATCCTCTCTTCTTCAACATATTATCTCTTTCTCTCTTTTTTATTTTTGTTTTTATTTTTATTTGTATTTATTTTAATTTGTCTGCATGCAGGCTGGGCTAACGGCGCTGCACTACGCTGCAGCAGCAGACAACACAGGGGTGGTGGGGTTGCTGCTGGACCACGGTGCAGCAGCAGCAGCAGCAGATGCAGCAGGAAACACCCCGCTGCACTATGCTGCTGCTTTTAACTCGTATGCAGCAACGCTGCGGCTGCTGGAGAAAGCAGCAGCAGCCCTCAGCAGCAGCATCAACAGCAGCAACAGGAGCGGAAAGGCCCCCATTCACCTTGCTGCTGCTCCCGCTGCTGCTGCTCCCTTTCCCGCTCCTGCTGCACCCTCCCTCCCAGCAGCAGCAGCACCAGCAGCAGCAGCAGCAGCAGCAGCACGGCCCCTGACCCCTGCTCGGGCACTAGAGGCGCTGCTGCTGCACCATGCAGACCCCCTTGCAAGAGACAAAGAAGGAAACACCCCGCTGCACCTCGCAGCAGCAGCAGGATATGTGGAAATCGTCAGGCGCCTCGTCGCTATGACGGGAGTACCCCCAGATGAGAAAAATAATGTAAACAGATGCATCCGGGCTTAGGGTCTAGGGTCTAGGGTTTAGGGTTTAGGGTTTGGGGTCTATGGCTTGGGGTTTAGGGTCTAGGGTTTATGGTTTAGGGTTTGGGGTTTATGGTTTGGGGTTTGGGGTTTGGGGTTTAGGGTTTGGGGTTTAGGGTTTACGGTTTAGGGTTTAGGGTTTGGGGTTTAGGGTTTAGGGTTTACGGTTTAGATTATGTTTTGCTTTGAAGAATGGGGTTTAGTGCGAGGGCAGCAGCAGCTGCAGGGTAACTAGGGGCTGGGAGGGTGGCTGTTGCAAGCAGCTAGCTGCTGTTTTTATATTTATTTTTTATTTATTTTCTTTTTTTCTCTCTTTAGGCTGGCCTCACCGCCCTGCAGTTGGTAGAAAAGGCAGGGAAGGGCCCTGGGCGGGAGGAAATAGCGCAGTTTCTGCGGGTGTATAGTCAGAAGAAAAGTGAGAAAACCGAATGCCGTTTTTTCTTCCTTTTTCTCTTTTTTTGAAGCCAGAGAAACATTTGGGGTGTATGGACTCTGCATCGGCCCTCAGGAATCAGAAAGCGGCCTGCTGCTTCAGCACTTTTCTTTTTTTCCTTTCTTTTTTTCTTTGTGCTTTCAGGCTGCATAGAACCGCCCCTAGTGCGCCACTCCACCCGCATCTTCTCAGACACTATGCTGGGTCCTTACATGCGAGTAGTAAGCAGCATTTATTCCTTTACAACAATGCTCTAAACCCTAAACCGTAAACCCTAAACCCTAGCCCGTAGGGGGCTTCCCTGGCTGTCAAGTACGGCCTCTGTAATGCATTCTCCTCGTATTTGTTTATTTAATCTCTTTTTTTTCTCTTTTTGTGAATATTCTGCTGTTCTTCAGGGCGATGCAGTAACCTACACCTGCAACCCTGGCTTTAGCATGCTCGGACACCCAACTCTAACCTGCCACGAAAGAGACGGAAAAATGGAATTTGTGCCCTCACCGCCGCTGTGCATTCGCAGAGCAGCAGAATCTGCTGCTGCTGCTGCTGCTGCTGCTCCTGCTGCTAGCCTCGCCCTCAGCTGCAGCGTAGGACTGGCGCTTGCTGCTGCTGCTTTCTTGCCCCTTTAAGGGCTGGGAGATAGACAGAAAAAGCAGAATTTATTCACGAGCAACGGCGTAGTTTAGTCTAGTTTAGTTTAATTCAATTTAATTTAATTTAATTTAGTTTAATGAATTTTAGTCGCAGCGATGGAAAGGGAGGGCCATTCAAAAAATGCTGCAAATGCTATTGGCTTCTGTCTTTTCATTTAAATCACTAATCAAGCAGAGCCGTATTATTTATTCAAAAGAACAAACTTTCAAGAAAAACTCCTCCTTTTAACAAACGCTTTTCTATTTAACCCTTCCTTTAAGTAAACATTTGCAATCCGTATTATATTATTATTGTCATTGTTATTACTATTATTATTATTGTTATTTATTAATCCCAACACCCCAACAACACAGAAAACAGGTAGAATGCTCATTTTGTTATCACTAATAGAAGATATAAAGGTATATTGAGTTTAAAGGCAGACGTATGAATTTACTCAGAAATAATACAATATTCAAATGCATAAGGAAGCATCTCGCGTTAATATGCATCTAGCGGAAAAAGCAGAATAATAAATAAATAAAGCTCATTAACAAATTCCCATTTGCCTTTTATCTACTGGGTTTAAATTCAGATAAACAAAATCAAGAAAATTTATTTCTGAATATGATTGTTTGCGCTGTTTCCTTTTTGGCTTCTAGTGACTTCTACTTGGCATACTGCTTTCGTACATATATATGTATATATATATGTATATATATATATATATATCTTATATCTGCTTATATGCATGTTTATATTGTATGAATGTATATCATATATAGTATTTAAGCCTCCCCAGGCATAGAAAAGGCATTGGTCTTCCACTTCAAAGCAGCAGTAGTATGCAGGACTTTAACCTTTCTTCAGTATTTAGAATTGGCATTTTTGCGTCTTGAATAAACTGAATTCAAGCAGATAAGCTTAAAGCAGCAGCAAACAGCGACAGCAAACAGCGACAGCAAACACTACACAGAAAGGAAAGAGGGTAAGCAAGTGTTCATTCTAAGCAGAAGTGAAGGTAGACGCCAGTTGAATACAAAAGGGCTTTAGTTGATGTTTATCTGTGAAATTAAGTGGCCTTCACTTCAAAACATTTCTTATGCATGCACCTGTTGCTGCTGCTGCTGTTGCAGCAGCAAGCAACCGCAGGGGTTCAAGACGAAGAACTGCTGCAGCTACTACAGGGCTGCTAGCGAGTGGATGGGCCCCTTGAGCTCTCAGCTGCCAATAGCCCTTCCGTCAGCTGCAGCCACATTTGCTGGTATTCATCTGGCACCTGAATCAAAATACTCAGAAATGTGACGTTCATAAGACCTTTACCGTGTTGCAGTGCATGCGCTCCTTAGTCGCTTATTCGTCCTTCCAGAGAAACACCAAGAGAGAGAAACTCTCAAACGCGTCCTCTGTAGGCCGCATGCACGGATGCGAGCTTCTCAGTTCATGTTTTCCCCTCCCTTTCTTCTCCGTCCGATTTCTGTTTCCCCGGGAGAAGCTGCACGCTGCAGCTCTTTTTGCCTGTCTCGCCGTCACATCCCTCCCTAATTGGCCAACACGGCATGCAGGGGGTGTACTAACTGGAGGAGAGGGGGCTAGGCAGGCGTAGGATGGGCTGTCTGACGCTGATAATTGTATTTCTATTCGTTCGCTGTAGGTGAGCTACTGAGGGTCAAGTGGGTGTTTACCAAGTACCCACAGCGCTACATGATACCTAAATAGGGGGTTAGGTACTTTCGCTCCTAAGGTTGTTCTGCAGCAACAGTTGCAGCAAGAAACAGTGCAAGTTAAGGAACCCCGTCTCATCTCCCGTCTATGCCTTTCAGGCCCAGGCCCCTCTGAGGCGACCCCAGAAGGCTGGCAACTGTCTCAGAAGCCCTCAGCTGCTCTGGGGGGCCCTCCTATAAAGTATTTTAACTCGCTTGTTGCTTGCTTTGTGCCTTCAGTAAGATCGCGGGCTCCCGCAACACCATCGAGCACAGGCCTCTATGAGACAGCCGTGTTCTTCACGGCAGAGGAGTTAACCCCCCTTCTTCCTTCATCAAGTATTAAAACATAATGCAAACGAACTACCAAATATAATAGCATCTGCTCTATATTCGATTTCCAGACCCGCCTGTGCTGGACTGCTCCTGCAGCTCTGCAAGCTGTCGTATGCTGCAGTGCCAGCAGCCGCTCTGCCCTCCTGCAGACTGTAGTGAAATTCGTTCAAGAAAAGCTCCACCGTTGTGGTTTTTGTTTGTTTTACGCAGTTAAATGGTGAAAACACTCTTGCGAGTGCAGACAACACCTCGCCGAAGCCAACAGAAACGAGTCAGGCGCCCCTGCCTGCGCCTATGACCGATCTCGTTGGCATTACCTATATGTGGGAAAGCTGAGAGATATGGGCCGCCTATGTCTGAAAACGAATACACATTGTTGCATACCTCATAAGAGTTTGTGCCTTAAGAACAGAGAGACTGAAACGAATACAGACAGGTTGGTTGGAAAGTCCTTACTGCTTATTTTATGCACACGGGCTTACCCAGCCCCAAATACTGCCGCCAGTGTCTTGTTAGTCCTAGAGCCACTCCAATTGCTAGATGCTTAGGCACTTGAGCTCGTTTCTACCTTTACTTGCTTATCCTCTTTTCCTGCTGCTTTTTCTTCAAATTCCGGTCTTATTGCACTGCGCAGCACTACAGCACTCCCCATGGTTCAGCCGGCGGCTGATTGCTGCTCCTCTGCCGCTGCCGAAAGCGCCATTTAATAGTTTTTAGATCTCGTCTAAGAATTTCTGCAGAGAAATTCGCTCTCTCAGCCCCGCCTGGAAGCTTGCGGGGGAGGGGTTCCGGCGAAAATGTCGCAGTTTCGGGACACGTTCACGAAAGACGAGCAGCGGGAGAATCTGCTAGACTATGACGACAATGCATTTATGTTCTTCTTGTGCAGTGTCACTGTCTGCATATTAATACCTTGGAGTCTCTTTTTCTTCCGAAAATGCCTCGCTGTGACCAACGCCTACCGCCAGAAATACCCAGAGAAGTCCGCTCTGGGTTCAAAATTCAAGTACTGCAGCTGCCGTGCTTGCGTTGCACAGCGCGCTGAACTTCATAAAAAGCTTTCGCTCTTCCGAACTCGCTTCCTCACCAAGGGGAGGCTCATTGAGTTCACTGCCCTCAGCGTCTGCTGGCTGGGCTTCGTACTGATCTGCCGCAACTTGCAAGATGTCCAAAGCATTAAGACGTTCGACCCCTTCGAAATCCTCGACGTCAGCCCCTCAGCAACGCAGAGAGAAATCAAAAAGGCCTACCGCCTCATGTCTCTCAAATACCACCCAGATAAAAACGTGAATGATCCAACGCAAGGCGCCAGATTCATCATGATTGCCAAGGCTTACCAAGCTCTAACGGACGAAGTAAGCAACAGGGAGGACAAACATACGCATGGCTATCAGCATCCATCGTATAACAGTACAGCCACAATTTGAAAGGCTCTCTTCCTCGCTTTCCTTTTCAGGTCGCGAAGAAGAATTATGAAAAATACGGCAACCCAGATGGACCCGGCGGTATGAAGATAGGCGTCGGTCTTCCAAGATTCTTAGTTGAGGAGGCCAACCAAATTTTCGTCCTCTCTTTCTTCTTCCTCTTTCTCCTCGTCGTACTGCCCATGATTTTCCTCTGCTACTACCAGCGGCAAAAGAAATATGCTCGTAGGTTTACACAAGGGTGCTGGGGTCCTCAAGCTGGGGTGCAGCTGGGGGTTGATGCATCTCCCCTGTATACCTCAGCAGGGACTCGTTTCTGTGGGCGCATGCGTTTGCTCTTTGCACTTATTTTGGGGAAAGAAGACACATTTGGCATACCTTTTGTGACGGCAGTCGCCCGTCCTTTACTTGGAAATCTCTGGGAGTTGAGGCTTTCACATTCAGTTAGGCGCACGCGATCGCTTTGCAGCGGACAATTCATCTGATATCCATTTTGCATGCAGCAAACGGCGTCATGGTCGACACGGTCCAGTTCCTCACACATGTCATGACAGACGGCACGCGGATTAGGCATTTGCCCGAGCTGCTTGCTGCTAGTGGAGAGAGTCGCGCGATGAAGATTGAAAGAGACGATGACAAAGACATGAAGCAGATATGTGACGCTGTTGTAGAGTCAAAGAAGCGCATATTTACGATGCCTGTAATCGTTCGGTGCGCCTTCTCCGCCAGCTTGCAAGATCTAGTTTAATGCACTGCTGTGCACTGCACGCTTTCGCCCGCTTCGCAGGTGGAAACCATCTAAGGCAGCAATTACAGCAAATGTGCAGCTCAATTTTGTTTGCCCGCTGTTTGCTGACAGGAATTGCTACCTCATCAACGCTCACATGCAGCGACTGCATGAGCTGATGAGCCCACGGCTTCGAAACGAGTTAAACCAGCTTCTAAGGTGAGCAGCGAGCAAATGAAAGTATTCGTTGCCGTTTCTTCAGTTCTTTCTTATTTTCGTGGGCTGGGCCGTGCATCTGCGTTTGGTTATTGGTCTATTTTTCTCTGCAGGGATTCGCTGCCGATAACGCAGTGCATGATGGAGATTTCCGTTCTCAGCGATTGGTACATGACTGCTGACTCAGTCTTGGAGTTCCGCCGTTGCCTGATTCAAGCCATTAATGGGAGATCGGAATCCCTGTTGCAAATTCCCCACTTCAACGAGGAGGTTGTTCGTCACTGCCACCGGTGGGCGCAAACCATTTTCCCATTATAGACAGCATATTGTCACGACTTCTGACTATGTAGGACTACCTTCCGGTTCGCCTTCTTAAAAAATACGTGGATTGGTGTGTCTCTCTACGTCTGTAGAGGAAAACATCCTATTCGCGAGCTGAGTGATTTCTTACGTCAAGAGGCGGACGAACGGCGAGGTGTCGTGGACATGTCAAAGGAACAATTAGCTGACATTCAGGCCTTCTACGATCATGTTCCGAATATTGAGCTCCAAGCGGAAATAGTTGTGGACGATGAGGCAGAAATCGTCGTCGGTGACGTGGCGACTTGCCGCATAACTATGACGCGGAAAAACTTGAAGGTGCATGCGCGATACAACTAATTCAAAACGTTATTTTCCGATGAAGGAGTTTACTTTAGGCTTTGGGGGGGTCAATGTGCAACGCAGTTACACATGGGTGGAGTGTCACCGGTGCTATGGTTGTGGTATCAGGAAGGCGAAGCTGCTGGAGCAGTGCATGCCCCATACTTCCAAGAACCTAAATACGAAGAATGGTGGATATTTTTGAAGGAAAAGAGCGATGGGCCTGCTGGAGGTATGCTGCAGAACACGTATGGCTGAGCTAGTTTTCTGTGCAAGGTAAATGCCTGTTTTTTGCTCCACGCTGGTGTTCTACAGTCTGCACTGTGTTGCAGGACGCCTCATTAACTTCCTAAAATCTAGAAACTTGGAAAGGGTAGTGAAGGAGAGTCTACAGTTTAGAGTTGGAAGGCCTGGCAAGAACGCTATGACAGTTGTCGCATCGTGCGACTCGTACGCTGGAGTGGATGTCACCATTGACGTGGAATTTAGAGGTAAATTATCTGCCAATAGTCAAGTTTAACTTTCTTTGGATTGGTGTAAGGACGCTGCAAAATCGCCGTTGCACGTGCGCGTGTACGCTTTTGCAGCATTCACACCCGAGGAAAAGCCTCGCGAAGTTTTCGTACATCCCGAGGATGTCAAGCTGGATGAGGAGCCGACTCTCTTCCAACAGATGCTTGGTAAAGCTTCTCAGCATTGTTTGGTATTCCCACGTTTCCGTGTCTTCCACGGCACACCTTATACGTACAGCCTTCTGTTTGCGTACGTGCAGGTGATGTGTGCGTCAATTCGAGTGATGAAGAAGAGGAGTTTGACATGGAGGAAGCTCCAAAAGTTGTAAGAAAGAAACCGGCGGCTGAAACGGAAGGAAATGCTGCCGCAAAGCAAGAAGATGCAAAGGAGGCTGAGAAATCCGATCAACCGGAAGCCTCTGCAACGGAGCCAAAGAAGGACGATGGCGTGACCGTGGGTCCTGCAGTATTGAAACCGATGTGGCATTTTACATTACACATTCCCATATTGTTCACTTTCGGGAACTTAATGTATTTTGGAATAAGATTTCATTTGCCCTCAAGTATAATGTTCCGGGTCGTGCGTGCACTTTTCAGGGAGGCGAAAATCCACAAGCTTCTTCGTAGGAAGGCAGACGATTGGGCCTCATGTAATGCGCTCGCATTTCTTCAGCTGCCCAGCGCTGCCGCTTATGGTGGCTCTCTTCTCAGAGAGATATCTGCACCAAAGAAAATTTGTGTGCTATAAATTCCCTGGAACCATATGACGCGGAGGTGGTTCTGCAATGCCGACACAGCGTAGTGGCTGATTTAAAGGCTTTGCATTGATAGACAGGGCGATGCATAAACAGTAACGTGACATTCGAAGCGTCGCTTTGTCGCAAGATAGTGTTTTAAGCCGGTTTTAGGCTTTTACGGGGCGTCCGAACCGTGAACTAATGCTGAGCTTTGAAGGTATTGGTGTTACGGAAGCTACCACCTAGTAGTAGAGCTTCACTTTGAGTGCTTTAGTACGTTGTCGTCAGAGTCGCTAATCTCAACCACGTATGCTGTCTACTGAGATTTCGTTTCTATGAATGCATGAGGCTGATTGCACGAAGAATGAGGGACATGCTTCAGCTCGCTGAATTGCAGTTCTCAACAGCGGCAAATACAACGAAAAAAACTGTGCGTTGTCCAATGGGTTAGGTTGCTGTTGAATTGCCCTTGCCGCATGCTGTCCTTATCTCGATGCTCCCGCAGTCCAGGACGCTCCACATCTTCGACGGGTCGGATGCTGCTCGAGCAGCTACATAGGCCTCACAGTCCCTAGCTAACGACGAAATTATCTAGTGGCGCCGAGAACAGAGGGAGACTCAGCGTACCCAGTTTTGTAGTGTTTGTTCCTGTGCACTGTTGCAGCATCTTGCGAACTACAATAATCTCGTCGAAGGTCACACTTCCTTGAGTGAGGAGGCGACGAAGATGGCAAATGCAGTAGTGCACCTTTGAAAATAACTATTTTGCATTGTCTGGTATGATAAAACTTAGCTTGGACTCACCAGTGTGTGAACTTGAAACTTGTCCGCCGCCATCAGAACGCGCATGCACCTACTCCAGTTCAACTCGGCGGAATCAGGCAGCCTGCGGGGGGCTTATTGCATACGTGCGAAGGCCACTGTTCAGACGGGTACCAACGTACCTGTCTTCCTGTATCCATTCGATGAGCATGATGGCAACATCGGTGTCCATGTCCTCGAGGGCGATGAAGCTCGAATTTGCTTCTTTGAAGCTTCCTGCTCTTTGGATAAACGGAGGATTCTTCCAAACAATTTACTGGACATACCAGAAAACATCCTCTCAAACACAGGTGAACGGCAGGATAGAAGGGCCTTGCTGCAAAGTACTCCTTTATAGAGCGTATAAATGCCGCACTGCAGTGCTTCTGGAATAAAATTCTAACGTACGTCGCGAGCCCACTTGAACAACTACACGATCTGACGAGAGATGGATCGGCTATGTTGAAAAGACCAGTGGGCGTAAGCCGTACCAGTTGCCTCCTTGAAGAATCTGAAGAAACTCCATGGCACCTTCACCGGGCTTCCCGTCGTGTCAGTTCCTTACTTTCCGGACAAGTATTCGAATACGTCGCATTGTAGGGAACCAGGTATTGCTCCTCGGTTCGGCTCCGAGTCGATGTGGATTAGCCGACGAAGGAAACGCATTTCCACTTTGAGGACTAGACGACTACCGACCTGAGAACTGTTGAAGCACTTCCCAGAGAACAAAATCGGGATGCGACTAACTCGAAGGATGTTGTGGTCTGTCCAATTGAAGAAGAAGCGCACATAGCCACGTTTCGCTCTGCATATTCCCACGGTTTCACATGATGAGATCTCTTTGAGTTCGTCCCGGGCATCGAGGAGGGTGAGTTTCGTAACATCGGGCAGATCTGTGAGTCACTGTGACTTTCTTCATCACTACATGTAAGTGCAAGTGCACTACCTTCGGTGCCTGCAATTACGCTGTAAACTGAGGCTGTTCAAGAAACAGGTTTATATCTGCGCTCGCTACCTTCGTTTGATATGGTTATGGTAAGCGCGTCCCAGTCTTCTCGATCTCCTAAGAAACCGGATTTTTCCATTTACAAAAGCTTCGTAGTGAGCGACGTTACCGTTTGGACATAGCCTGGTAGAAGCATGCTTTAAAAATAGATCAAGTTGAGACGCAAAAACAAGTTATTTCATTTACCAGAGCTGGAGCTCGAGCCCTGCTGCTTGACCGAAGGAGCCGAGAAATAAAACCGTGCCATGTTCAAAAAATTCTGCATATATGCATTATTGAACTTTTGAAAATGGAGTCCCTCCAACTGCCACATGTACCTTCTGAATCTTCGGGGCAGTCAGGTAGCGCCTTTTTTTTTGCTGAGATAATTGTCTAGTGAGTTCTGGAGTGTCACCACAGCAACATGTAAAGTCGCCGTACCGAGGTCCCTGAGCAAATCAAATTTAGCAATCGTGACCTTGTGAACGAGAAGCTGGAAAAGCGGCTCCACAATCCCTTCCGACATCAGAACGTTCTTGCAATCCATTGTTTTGAATTGTTGGCGCGGGGAAACAGTCGACTTGGGCTATTGAAATACATCATCGCACAGTACGCTCAACATATTCGCCACTTCTCGGGATCAATGGTCTGCCTTTGCGTCACAGCTGCCTCTCGAGAACCAATTGGAAAAGTACAAGAAAAATGAGGGTCTGTCGCGCATGGCAGTGCTCAGACACCCGAAATACGATTGCATCGCGCGACGCCTCCCGAAAGTACAGACAGCTCAGAGCTTGGAGCCACCCGCACTCTGTTCATTTCTTTTTTTCTGCAAGCAAGTATATCCTCTAGACTGTATATTATTTATCTCAGTCAGCTTGGTCGTAAAGGATATTCCATTCAAGTGTGGACTTCCCAACTGTGCATGCATCCATCGGCTTCCACGTGTTTATTAACGCTCACCCATTTACTTTCCACAATGTTTCCAGTTATCAGAAAAAGTGTACCAACTACGAACCAGGACGAAGTGGGTGTGTGCAGCTTTGTGCTGTGGTATCCTCGCTGCTTTCTCTCAAAACAGGTACATGAAGACTATGCAGGCTACTTTTAACTGGTAAGCTTCTAAACGTTTTTCACAGGATTCCTGAACCTCGCTGAAATTATCATCTGAAATCACGCAGCGACTCTTTCGAATCCAGGTTCCCTAGCGAGTGATCACAAGACCAAATATTCACTATTTCCTCTATACAAGGCGACAACTAACGACTGCTACAGTAATTTTTGCTCTTCCCTCCACTCATTTTGCCTTATCTTTGGCCAATCTTTCAAGGTCGTCATTCAAAAAATTAAAATTTCCCATGTGGGTCGGTTCGTTGCACGCTCTGCGCGTGGATAACTGAAAAAGTGGTTCTCGTCGCCCCGGGTTCAAAAAAAATGCAGCTTCTGCCGTTGGCGGATGCTCTGTAGGGCCTCCGTGTCATGCCCGCACAAGCTCTGCTGCATTATCCTAACCTCTGCATTGCGACTTGCAAAAAGGAGAGTCGATTCACCCATCCCGTTGCGCCAAAGCACAGAGAGCCGAGTTGATTGCTTGTTGTCCAAACACATACACCGTCCAAACTTACAGTTCAACTTCGTGACTGACTATTTGATTTCTTTGTGGATCGTGTGACGCCTCAGGAACTTGTTGTATTTACGAAGTTGGAGAGGCTGGGGCGTGTTCCTACGGTTCTTTGTTGTTGTATACCTCGAAGGCGGCTTTCCCTCAGCCCGCGCTTCAGTGCACTCCAGGATAACGAACGTCCGGCGTTCCTTTTTCTTCATCACAAGTGTCGTTGCACTATGGGTGCGGGTCATTGGAGGACACTGCACTTTCAGCGGTCCACCTATTTCTAACCTGCTGACCAAAAGGCCTCCACCGCCGTAGGCAGTCCATGGGCGCCTGCTGGAGAAGCCAGAGCAGAATTCAGGTCCATTATTTGAAACAAAAAGAAGTGTTATAAGAGTAAGACACTTTAGGCCAAGCATTATCTAGAAATCAACGTTCAAGCTGCCCCAGGGAGCAACAGACACCAGCGCAGGCGGCGGCGAAGTCCTGCGGGTGTCTTTGGTTTTGAAAAGCCATCGAGACCTCTACATGTCTGGCTTTCGAGGATGAGAAAAGAAGAAGCTGAAGAGGGGGTTAATGTGCCGAAAGGAGGGGGAAATGCTGCCGCTCCACCCAGTCTATGCTCTCTCTACCCGAGCTTATATAGGAGGATGGCAATTTGCCCCACATAAAAGAAGATATTTGTCTTATGTTCGCAGGAAGAACAATTTGCGAAATCTCTCCCTACAACGCAGTGCCAATTGGGTGAATATTTGGCGTCAAAGAAGTCTTTGATGTGTTTTGAAATGTCTTCCTCCTTCTCGTACCTTGCCTTGGCTATGGTGCCTTGAGCCAGCGCATCCTGATAGAGCTCCGACTCTGGGTCTATGTCCGTTACTGGGGGCCTCACTGCAGCCATTTTCGCAGGTTTGGTTCTCTATTTAAATGTATTAATTGTATTTAAATGTTTAGTGCAGCTGAGTCTAATATAAAGGCTTTTTCTATGTACAGATTCAACCCGGCAGCCAACGGCGTCCTACACTACTGCCAGTACGACGCCTTCTGAGTACCGGCTATGGATGCGCCTTCTCGTCGTTGGATGGCCGACAATAGTTTGCAGAAATTCATTCAATTTATTAATTTAATTTTATTTAGGTGTGAAGATCCCTTCCAGGTGTTTCGGTTTGTTACGCAAGCAGCCCGTGGCAGAAGCAGTGCACCTGTGCAGCTCGTAAGACGGTATGTACGCCGACAGGAACCTAGGGACAGGGGCCCTCTGAACTGCGGCTGCTGTTGCTGCTGTTGCTGCTGTTGCTGTTTGCAATTGGTAGTTGTTCTCTTTACTTCTTAGTCCACGGGACTTGCTTTGATTTGAAGGCCACTCCGGCACGAAGATTGAATAAGGCATATATATCGCTATTACTACCCAATATTTCTCCCCTCTGTTTCTGGGGCTGCTCTTCAGCCTCCATCTACTGGGTCCCGTCGTTGCGTTTTCCTCTTCCTCTTTATTTCCCCCTAATAATGCTTTTATTACAGTCCCTGCTGTAGTTCTTCTGCTGTGGATTTAAGACGCGATGCGTTGATCCGCTGGTCCCTTCCCTTGGCGATGACCGAAGGAAGCCGCCGCCTCCAATGCAGGCGAACCGCCGCCTGACGGGCTTGTTGGTGGCCTTGAAGTCTCCCTGTGGGCTCAGAGATCTGCGGTATACCCCCACATTCCCTCTCCCTAACCGGAACAATGCAGATTGGGGTAGGGGAGGTGGTGTTGGTGCCGGTGGGGTTTGCATGCACAAGGGGACGGCGGAGGAGCGGCTCTGTTTGTTTCCCTCATCCTTAGGATGTAGTCCATCACCTCCATTATTCCTCCAATCTTCTCGTGGGCACTGTGGAGGCCCCGGTGTATCGAGAGGTCTTGGCGGTGGTGGTGGTGGTTGCGCTTCTTCTTCTTCTGTTGGGTATACTGCCTCAAACAGTCCTTCTTCTTCTTCATTCGATCGTGCCTTTCTTGTTCGTTCGTCATCTTTTTCATCCGTTTTGCATAGCCGGCTAGGTTCTCCCGGAGTATCTCCAGTTTCGGTGGGTGGTGGTTGTGGTGTATCTTCAGCATTTTCTTCTCGTTCTCCTGTAGGGCTCGCTTCTTTTGATCGCGTGTTGTCATCCTCATCACCATTGTCAGCGTTATCAGCATTATTACCATCATCATCAGGAGCAGCAGCAGGAGGAGCAGCAGCAGTAGGAGGAGGAGGAGCAGCAGGTGGTGGTGTATGTTATGGATTGGGTTGCATGCGGCAGAGTGTGCGTTTCAAGATGGTGAAGTCGTCATCTTATCGCCGCCCCAGCCGCGCATCTCCAACTGGGCAGAGTCAGAAGGCGCATATAGGCGTTTGTCGTTTGTCTGCTGAATACGTTTCTCCCGGTTGTATCCTCGTCCGCCAGCGTCGTTACATTGCCTGGGGTTTTGAAAGCAAGCGGCGGCGACGCCATAAGAAGATATATCCTGGCGAGAATGTGGGGGTGGCGAAGAATTCGTCTCTGGTCGCTCTGGTGTATGGCCGGGTGAAGTACACGCACGACGTGAGCCGAGACGTGATGTTATGCAACGTGCTTCCTGAAGAGAGAGAAGAATTATTGAGGACGGATCTGTGGCGGTACAGGACGGAGCACGTGCAAAGCAAGGAAGAAAACAGACACATCTGCCACTTGAGGCGAAAGGCAGTTCCTTCCTTCGGCAAGCCTCTGGTCAACCCGCCCACCAAACCCCTCCCAAGGCCCAAATTCCTCAGCAGATTCGACAGTTGGGAGAATCCAACGCTTCCAGATGCTCCTTCCATCTGCGAAAATCGATAGAGGCGAACAAAGAATGGTAGCAACCAATATGCAAAGGCACAGAGAAACAGAAGGAGAAGGGGAAAGAAAGAGGAGGAGGACAAATGGACAGGGGGACCTCTCAAAGAACAAGCAACAGAAGAAACTCCAATAGAAACAATATACACAAAAAACACACGAAAGGCATGCACAGCCTCGAGATGATCCTCTATCAACTTATTCAAGGCCCTCCCACTCTTCCTTGAGTTTTTTCTGTCTTGTTTAGTTTTCCTATTTGACTTATGGTAGTGGTGCATTTGCTGCTGTTCTGTGCTGTAGTGTGTTGTTTGCATTTGTCTGTCTCTTCCATCTGCATGGGGAGACAGAAACACACAAGTGCATGCAACAAGTAGAATACCGACAGCAAACCGAGACAGAGGCAGAAACAGAGACAACGGAAACGGAGAGACAGAGAGACAGATGGACAAGACACGGGCTGCCTTTAAGGCTGCAGTTTGTATATTCTTTTTTCGGGGTTTCCTTATTAATTATTTATTCGTTTTCTTGCAGCTTTGAATCATCCCTATATATGTACAGTGACAAATAAAGGAAGAGACAGATAATCAGAGAGAGGAAGAGGTAAATAGAGAAAAGAGACAGAAGAGCAAGGAGGCAGAAACAGCACCCAACATAAAGTCAACGCATGCAGATAAGATGCGGGGAAAAGACAGCCCCAAACGCATTCAGACACAGACAGAC